>WAAE01010291.1:144115-169101 GCA_013400495.1 Nicator chloris
GCAGAGCAGAGGGGCAGAATCCCCTCCCTCCCCTGCTGCCCACACTGCTCTGGATACAGCCCAGGACACGTTTGGCTTTCTGGGCTGCAAGGGCACATGGCTGGGTCATGTCCAGCCTCTCATCCACAGCACCCCCAAGTCCTTCTCAGCCAGGTGCTCTGGATCTGTTCATCCCCCAGCCTGGATTGATACCAGGAGTTGCCCAGTCCAGGTGCAGCACCAGCACTTGGTCTTGTTGAAACTCATGGGATTCCCACTGGCCCCATTCTCTGTCTCTCCACTGTTGCCTGTGGAGATCCTGGGTTATTACCTTGGAAGAAATGCCAGCTCTTACAGTGATCTTCAGGAGAGGCAACAATGCATCTCTAAGTGTTCTCAGTATCTGAAAGTTTTTACTTTGAGCAGTATCTGTTGCTATCCTGTTCTGGGATTTCTGCAACAGTAAGAGGGAGGCAACACAAGCAGCATTAAAAAATAAATGACATGGTTTTCATTCTAATTTAGTTTATCTTTGAGGATCTAATTCAAAGTCTGTTTGCGTCATTAGCTCCCAAATTGCCAAGCTGAAAATAAACCTAAAAAAGGCCAAGCAAAACTTCTTCACTCTTACAAATTGTACCTTTTTCATGTGTGCTTATAAATCTTGTCTGTCTAGTGGCACTCAGCTACCTGACAGCATCACCAGCAATGCTAATTTCCTCAACAGGGTTCAGCAGTTCAACCTTACTGGGTTACCAAGAACTCCTTTGACTTACTTTCTCTGGTCTCTTCCATCTGTATCCACTTAGAATAAATGTCCTCTAAATACCACGTTTTAAGACATGTTACCTTACATTTGCCAAAACATGAGTTTTTTGCTCTGCTGCAGCAGTGGAGAGTTACCCAGCATTTCTTTACTGACGTCTGGGTGCAATTCTGCGCTCATTGTATGTCTTAATTATAAGAATCTTAATTGTAATTACAAGTTGTTTTTAATTCTCATTACAAGTAATTGTACAAGTGAAACTATTCAATAGATACTTAAAGCATTTACATCGGCAGCTATGCAACAACTCAAAATCACAGGGCTTTTTTACCACATAGATTCTAGAAACCTCAGCATTTACTAAAATAAAACCAAACAATAAATATAAATATCTATTTATATTATTATATTCTGGAGGTTTGCTTGCATTTTAAAATAAATATATTCCCTATTTTATGCCTGTTACTGTGGGGTTTTTTTTTTGAGATATAAGCAGTGTTTGCTGATAGAACAAGGTCTAAGTGTGGATTCTAGAGCACACAGAGGAAAGATCTGCTTCTGAAACCACTCCAAAAGTTGTCCTCATCCTAACAAACAATAGTAAACATTCAGCTCAGCTGGAGATCTCAGCATCAGAACAAACCACTACTCAATAACAGCTTTCAAAAAAACATTGATATTTTGCATTGGAATCCACTGAAGAAATTTACAAACTACTGATAGAAAAAAACCTACAAAATAATTCAAATTTGAGCTTCAACTTGCATTCAGTAGAAAGACTGCATGAATCTTGTCTGATTTTGGACCAGGTTTAAGCTGACTTTTAATGATTACTTTTGTTTTGATCAGATAAGATGCAGCTAAACATAACAGCTCATTCTCAAATTTATTGTGATGGTATAAATGAGGTTTTTTTAAGTAAAGTTGAGGGACTGGATTGTTCAATAAAAGTGAAATTGCTTTTATTTTTTGTGTTTTTCCCTGAGTTAGACTTGATTACTATAAACTGCAAACATTCTGCCAAGCATGGGCAAAGAACTCTCTGCTGGCATAACTCCATTAATATGAGTATCCTAGACATAAAAAACAGCCTTTATCACACATGTGGTGTGTTACATGAAGCAAAGTCTTTCATGTGCTATTTATACATCATGAAATGCCAGACAGCATAGGACAAGACAGAATTTGGCCCTGAGTTTAATCTTATTAGGCATTTATTTTTTCTGGGGTTTCATTGTGAGACAGATTTCTCCCTTATTACCAGTCCTACTCTGGCAACATTTTTTTCCCTGTACTTGTATTTCATAGAACTTTTTTATTTTACTTCTGCTCAGATCTGCTTTTGTCTTACGGGGAAAGAAAACTAAGATACTGGTCCGTTATCTCACATTTCAGTTAAGTCTAACATATATTTGCTTAGGGGTAAAAAAGGTTGAGGAAAAAAGGGAAATGTCAAAAATGAATAATAAATGGCATATAAACAGAAGCAGATTTTCTGTGATATGTTACCCCTGATAAACTTGATAATGTTTCCCAAATGTGTTGTCTTGGTTCAAATCCAAATCTACTGGTCAGGTTTTACGTGCTATTTTTAATTTTACTGCTTAAAGAACTTTACATCATCTTGTAGGAATTCCCTCCTACTGCATAGCTGTATCTAGTTATTTGTAGGTTAAAATTCATCTTAATATAGATTCATATAAAACATGTGTCACCACAGAGGCAGCAAAAAGGCAGATCTGGGTGGGTAAAACAAGCTGGATTTGCAAGGAAACTCTTTTTTCTTTTTAATGAAATATGTTTTCCTTTGAGGTCACTCTACTGTTTGATATTGTAGACTCCAAGGTCTTTCCATTCAGTAAACTTACCTTGCCCTTTAAACAGTGAAATCAGAACGTGAGAGGTGAATACAAACAACCATGGACAGGGAGACCTGGAAACATTTAAGATCCACAAAAAGCCTCTAGAACTAGGCAGTGAACTTGAGACATTGCAGAGCAGTTCAGCTCTTTGGAATGCTTAAAAACAGACTGTTTCCCATAAGCATTCACTTGGTAGAGGTACTCCTACATTGATAATAGTGGATATATTTATAGAGAAAGAAACTTTCTCAGCATAAAATATTAAAGATGTGGAAGCATTAAAATGGATGGAAAAAGGAAAGGAATTATGTTCCCAGTGGCACAATAGTGAGATGAGAAAACAGAGCCCTGGTAACAGAAGAGCTTTGTAGTTTTACTTGCTGCTCAGTCCATTAGCTAGTGTTTATTCACCATTATCCCACAGCAAGTAGGAGATATCACAGAATCACAGAATATTTGGAGTTGAAAGGACCCCACAAGGATCATCAAGTCCAACTCTTTAAGTGAATGGCCCATAGGGGGATCAAACCCACAATCTTGGCATTATTACCACCCTGCGCTGACCAGCTGAGCTGATCTCGTACGCTGCAAGTAATATCCTTAAATACTGATCCCGTGCTTCCCAGCCTTAGCTAATTGCAATATTTTAGAGTAGGTTGGGCCTGATGAACTTCATCGTAAGGAATTTGATGAAGTGGTTAGCACAGAGGGTAGTTATTTCCAAAGGAGAGATGAGTTGTGTGCCTGCCCTTAGAAATCAGGTGGGGGTGTGAAAATAAGCCTGCAGAGATAACAGACCGTGCCAGACCATGTCAAAGCAGCATCGTTTCCTTAAGAGAAACAGAAGCAGCAGCAATGTCAAGTTCATTTGCCTCCATGAGGCTTTTGATACTACCCCACACAGATTGCCTGTAAGCAGCTAAAGCAATGTGGTCTAGACAAATCTGTCACAGGGTAAATAGGCCCCCTTTCTGGAATGCAGACACTCCAGCTGTACAGGGCATAGGGTGAGGACTGAGAGCCTCTTCAGCCATGCTGCAGTCCCACCCTGTGCCCCAAGAACCCACAAAGGTCTGTGTACAGCCTGAGCCTTTGCTCTGTCAGTTGGGACGGGGTTGTTTTGGAGGCAGAGGCAGAACAAGGGCATGGCTGTAGCCACATCCTGTAAGTCAGCCCACTGGCCAGAGACTGCACGTGTTCAGTTAGTAGTGATGCAGCCTTTTTGTGTAGAGACTTTGGATCTTACTCCAGGTAACAGGTTCAAGGAGGCAGAGCTGTTGGATGGGGAAAAAAAATGGTTCATCCAACATGTTTTGTATTCCATTATACATTTTGTGTAGTTATTCCTTTAAACAAACACCAAGATCTGTTCATTTGTATTAAGGAAAATGTTCAATTAGGTTGTTAATTATTAAGTGGTATAATATAAAAATGTATTCAGCTGATGAAATACAACCACTCCCATGCAGTCTAAAATGTGAAGCACTTAGATGTCATCTCTTGTACCCTGCTGGAACACCATAATTGATTGAAAATGTAAGAGTTTATCCTTACTGAACTTTGTGAATATTAAGGCAAAATACTAACATTCTAACATTTAATATTTTTAAAGCTTCAGTAGAAGTTAATGGATAAGATATTCTTGTGCTGGCTCTCAGTAGGAAAGCCACCATTTTGCCTTTGTTTACCAGTTAATAGAACAGGAATAATTATGCAAGGCTGGATCATTTAATCAGTGGGTTAACAGGGCTTGCATGAATACCCTGGAGTCAGAGATTACATTTGTTTTTCTTCCTTATTTGAGTGCCCTTTAACTATGAGTGGTTTGCGAAAGCCATGAATTATAATGAATATAATCTGAGAAAGGTGAAGTGTAGCATAATTGAATATGGGTAAAATGTTACTCTCACTCTCCTGCTATATAATCTTTATCAGCAGATAGTCAAAATAGGTAAGACAAGAAGAAATTAAAATCTAATTGTTATAATGAGAGATTTAATAAACATGAATGCCAAACAACTGCAAAATTTTGTGAACCATTCTTTATCTCACTTCCATCAGTGCTTGATTTTACCTGGGCATGAAAAGACTCCTCTCTTTTCAGCATAAACTGTTGAGAACAATGTTTTGGCAGCAAATGTAAGTATTACACATTGTTTTATGATCTCTTCCTTTTTTCTTTTTCTGTTGTGTTGTTTGGTGTTTTTGTTGGTTTTGTTTTTTTGGTTTTGGTTTGGGTTTGTTGTTTTGGTGTTTGGTTTATCAGTTTTCTCAGTATGGCTGTAGAGTAAAACCAGGAGCACGTGAGTCACGGGTGACACTGGCTGAATGCTGAGCCGTGGGGTTCCCCACCCTGTGGCTCACTTTGCTGCCAGCAGCCAAGGGTCTCAGGACCTGCTCAGAGGAGCTTGCTGTCCCTGGCCAGGGCTGACCCTGCCGTGTGTTCCTGGGCTCTGCAGCCTGGGCTTCATGCTGAAAGGCAGGAATCCGAGCTCATCCTGCACAGAGACCAAAGAAGGAAGCACGACACGGCAGCAATAAGAATAAAAGGAGAAAAATGAGCTGTGTACAGGACTGGAGGAGAGGAAAGCAGCAAAAAAACACAAAAAGGCCTCTGAGTGAGTTGGAAGAGGGAACAATACAGCTTTATACAAACTACACTCCATGGAGAATGGTGTGTGTGGCTCAGAACAAGGGTTTCCTCGTTCAGATGCCTGTGTAAACATGGCTGAGGAGCCTGAGTCTTTTCTTTTGCATATTGTTTATATTTTTATCTAATTCTATTAGTTTAAATCCCATCAGAAGGCAATTCTCAAAAAAAACCCCAAAAAACAATAATAGCAATAAAACCTTCCTTTTAATCTAAAAGTTAGGAAAATAAATTATTATCCCTCTGGTAAAAACCCAAGAGAAATCTCATCTGTTAGATACACATAATATTGCTCCATTCATAGTGGGAAGGTAACAAGGGCAGTGCAGTATAGAAATTATACATGCCTTGTATCCTGTTGAAGCATAGAAGGGTGCAGGTACAGTTTTTGAGTGCCTGTCTGTGAAAGCAAATTCATATAAAGATAGAATGATATCTAGAGAAGGCAGCTGAGATCTCTGGTGAACTGAACCCTTCCACAACGTTTCCACCTAAGTAAGGTCTCCTTGAACTGAGGAGAGATCGGTGTTGGGTTTAATTCTGGTTATACAGCAGGAGAGATTTGAAGCCACCTAACCATGTCATTTAGGTTACGATTTTTGCTTGGGAGAGCAGATTTTTTGCTTGTTTTGTCTCCTGCCTTGTTTGAAAGGGCAGAAGCTGGAGACTGTAGGTGAAACAATTATACAGAACACAGGGATTAGTAAAGGTGTTATGTGCAGTAAGCATTGGCAGCAGGTTTACTACTGGCTCACTGACTTCTGGGACAAACTTCTCTCTGTTTTGCCCTAGTACTTAATCATAACCAAACTGGAAAGACAACCCAAAACACACATAGGTAGCACAGAAGCACAGGATCAAGATGGTGCAATCAGAAGTCACTATGGGCATCAAAAAAACCCCAAAAAAACAACAACAAAACAAAACAAAAACAACAAAAAAAAAAACCTTCAAAGGGGGAATTGCAATCTTGTAAGCCACCTACAATGGACATCTTATGGACATCTGTATTTCTTAAGCACAGTAGTTTACTCCTATCCCATTTAATCCTGTTTCCAGTGAATTTCCCACTTGTCAAGAACTCTTTCTGGTTTTCAGTGTTTATTGGGGTGCAATTGCAAGGTGCCTTTACAAAGTCTGTGGCTGAAAGGAAACACTATTCTGAGCCAGGTGTCATGTCACTTTCCCATATACCATGTGCAGTGTCAGCTCCAGTATGAATGTGTCTGAGAGAAAACAGGGGAAAAAAACACCATTTTTCAGTAGCAAGATGTACCTGAGCCTTTTTGTTGCATTCTCAGTCCATCCTACATTGCTATTACCTACAAATGTATTGAAAATATTCTCTAGTCCATTTGCTATGACTTTTTTCCTTGGGTGAAGAAATGGACACCTGCAAATCTTTTGTGTGTATCTATCACAAAGATACACACCTTCCTTCTGGCAGTGAACTACTGATTACTGATTATTTTTCCTTTAAGAGATTCATTTAAGTGAATTATTTTGGATCAATATGGATATGGTTTGGGTTTTACTTTTAATTTTTATAGGCAGATTTGTCTACAACAATGTTCATGCTAAGCTGGTAATTTCTAAGGACAAGTATTGTTTTTGCACTTTTAGGGTATCCTTAGACAGAAGCTTTATATGTGCAGAGATGTTAAATCAAAAAACCTGTCCCTGCCAACTGTGAGGAATATATTCCTTCATCAGTCTTCAAGGATGCTGTGTCTAATTTTTAGGAACTTTTTCTTCATATCAAAACATCTCCCGATTTGGCACAAATCAGAATAGCTCTATTTAATTAGTATTTCTAATTAATCCAAGTACAGAATGTGAAATTACCGAGCACTGCATTCTGAGGCAAAATATGGATAGTTTATGCTTGAACCCCATGGAACTATGTTGTCTGTGTAGAAATACAGGCTCCTATTTTTGGTCTTCAGTTATATAACTATATGAAAAAGGCAAAAATAGAAGACATGGAAGATTTCAGTGTGAGCTGAGGATAAAATGTAATTTTTGCCTAACAGGCCACAGCACCTACAGAACTACCAACACTAGAAATGATGACTGGGACCCCTGGGCATCAGCAGCACCTTCATCAGTGCCAGGAAAGCTACACACAAAATCTGCAGAATGGGTTTTAGTTGTACTACTTTTGTGCAAAGCATGGAGGATTTTGGAAACACAGGTCACTGAGGTCAGGTGATAGGTGCTGCAGACTCAAAAGTGTGCTCATGCACTCTGCATTCTGCTCCTTGGAGATGGTAAAATGAGGGATGGGCACACCATGCTGACTTCCCAAACAGGAATACAATTTCATCATCCCATCCCCTTTCACCAGTCTCTGCCAGAGTGGACAACAAATTCAGAAAGCTTTGTCATTCCCATGAAAAAAAAAGCTGCTGTGCCACTCTTTTGAAGAGTGAGATTTATCTAACTCTGATACAACTTTTTATTTAACTCTCAAAAAAAATTAAGAAAAATAAGGAGATGGGTAAGAGGTATGTGCAGCTTCACTACAAGAAAACAAGACTTTTACCTGAGAAGACCTTGGTTTTGGAGGAAAGAGATCTTACATGTATGGGTGTGAACCAAGCTGTGATCTTTGGCATGGTTTATTTACAAGCATAGACATAGCCTGAGGTCATCAGACACATATTTCCTACTTCCTTAATGTCCAATCTGTAGATCAAGTTGAAGAAATGTGAGTTGCATTTACCCCCTCTTCTCCATCAAATGAAGTGTGTGTGGTGGGGCTAGGACTGTTGTGGCTTATTTTGCATAGGCAGCAGCCCATGGCTGGATCTGAGATGAGGGAGAATGACATGGCAGAGTTTGCATCCATATACAGCAGGCCCATGGAAATAATTAAGCAACATATTTGGGTGTATCTGCCTTAATTTTTTTAATTTCTATCAGGGGAATGGAGTTTTTGAAGCAGGTCTCGGACCCATGTGTTGGAATTTTCTTGGGGCAGATAAAAAAGCTACTCTGCCCTGATTACAAACCCGGTGATGTTCTCCAAAAGTTTGCTTCTGCCTTCTAATGAACATTCAATTCATGTCACCAGAATAGATCTGGCCTTACATAAAACCTCCAAAATGCACATACATTGTCAGCACCATGAATTTTGCTCTACAGGTTCACTCCTTTTTATCCACGAAAGTAAATTGGATCAAATCCATTATTATTTAACACTAGTCAGAGCTTTAGTATACACTTATTGCACTGTTTTTTACCACAATCAACTGGTCATGGTGGTGAAAGGCTCAGCTGCTTCCCTGATCTCCCAGCAATCACAGGATGATATAACAGAGAATTGGCCAAAAACTAGCAAAGTCCAGTTCCCTACAACCAGGTGAACTCCTGCCTGTGAATGTCACTGAGTAAAGCACGCTACTATACAGCAGCTTGCTTCCAAATTAATTTCATAAAAATGAACTTCCCTTTAAAATTCTGCTGTTGCAGCCTTAAGTAATAAAACAAAGTCCTAACATTCTGTAAAACATAGAATTCCTAGGAAACCAGTCTGAATTTTTGCCCATGTCTGGAAGTGTCCTTCACTGGAGGCAATTTCACCCAGCTGTCTCTGCTGGGATCCTGTTTAGGATGATCATCTCAATGAGCCAAACCCCAAATTCTCTCTCCACTTTTTCTCCTGTTCATCTTCTTGTTTCTAGCATTTGCTTGTAATAATTTCCAAGTGTGGAAGCCTGATAGGGTGAAATAATGGAGAACCTTTTGCCATCAGCAGCAACCTGAACTAATTCTGCTTTATTAGCATTGTTCAGGATAATTTTTTGCCAAACTGTAAAGGCTTCCTCAGCAATATTTCTAACAAAATCTTCTAGAAGTTGATTTCATCATTTCCAAATTCCATACTGTATATTTTCTGTCAGAAATATTTAACAGCTGATTATAATCTCATTAGGCAATCTCAGTAGTCCAAAACTAATATGTGTATAGAAAATGGCTCATAGCAAAGTTTTTTATCTGTAAGAATGGTAAGGAACAAGTTGGAGTTTCAACACATGGACATGAACTGTACAGAGAAGGATCAGGTGCTTTAATTTATGGGAGCATATTATCAGGGCAATTAAAATAATACTGTGACACCCCTTACTTTCATCAGTGCAGGTAGCCAAACATCAATGGCACAATGCTATACCATATGGTAGTGTTCCTCAGAAAATGGGATAAATATTGCACAATTCCCCAGTGTGAATAGTTTCATTAAAACCATGAGGAACACAAGAATGACAAAGCAAGAGGGTTTTTTTAAATTATAATTTAATATTTTGACTATGCCCAGCAGTGCTTCTCTGAGTCATAGTGAAGAGAGGTATTCCCAGGGTTTCAGTTCAGCTGTATTCACTCATCTAAGTCAAATTCTTTGGACTGGATCCAGCAATTTTACAGAAGTGCAAGTTCTGCCTGCTGGAAATGTCAAGATCACCTGTGATTTCAAAGCAGAACTTCTGTGCTTGCAAACAGTTGTGCTCCAGCACCCCAACAGCCTCATTAAAGCTGGTCTCAGGAATGCAGAAGTCCAGTTCCAGAAAGTGAGCAAGTTAAAGAGAGATGCAGGAGGAACCTGTAAAGCACCAGTTAGGGAACTTCACCAGGGTGTCAAAACTATCTCTATTAGCTAATCATGGTAAAATACAAATTGTTTAAACCACTTATTATTTAATTAGAATCACTCTTACTTTCTGCAAAGTCTCACAGAAAATTATTCATAGATGTCACCAATCCATGCCTTAAACTGAGCACTGGAGAGTATTTGCATCAAGTTCATTGAACAGCATGGAAATGCCAGCAATGGTTTGAGAACGAGCAGTCTAAAATCATCTGTTGCAAGTTATAGAAATAAAGGAATTAGGAGGGTTTTTTTAATGTAAAACCATACAGCTAGCAGCTGGTTTATTCAACAAGAAGGGTAGCATTTGGTATATAATGCCAATCAGAACCTGAACTTTTTGATAGTATCTCTAATACTCAAATTCAAATTTTTTTTTAAATTTAAAATTAATGTATCACTGCCTAAAATGACTTTACTGCAATGCTTTTAAATGGCCTGTTTATATGCCAATAAAATCTAAACAAAATATGACCATCAGCAACATGAAGTGCTTCATGAAATTAGCAAGACCAAGTCTGTGTGTTTTGTGAGGTTAGGAAATTGCCAGACTTAGGAGCTAAAAGTGTATATCAGGTTTCCCTTTTACCTTTGAAAGCCAGACACCTCAACTTTCAATCTCGTTGCTTTTTCAGTCCATGTAGCTGTTGTTCACGACTGCCTTCTTGTTCAGTGTCTCGGTGTTGTTGCCCATGTGGCAGCCTGCATTCCTCGTGGCTCACGTGGAGTTTGAATGTGTAAGCTGTGAGCTGGGCAACACTGCCGACTCAGAGGCCTCTCTGTCAGTTTTGCTGTTTCACTGAAGTGTCAGTCTTTGTGTATTGACTTACTTGGGCAATACTGAGTACATTGGGCAAGGTCTATCAGAGCAAGCTCAGACCATTTCTTGTTGCTTCCCCAAGCTTCTTTTTATGTCTCTGAGTCACCATCTACAGGTGCAACTACTCCACCCCATGTGCACATTGAAGATGAACATTTAGTCCTCTCCCTAAAGCAGAGTCCCCCTCCTGCCAAATCATCTGTGCTCAATACCTCTGTTTGCAGGAAAAACATAGCCTTACGCTGGTGCATTAAAAAGGTCATGGATGTGGTATTTCTAGATTTGTTTTAATGACAACAACTAGAAATATTCTCAGTTTTGTACCCATAACTCTCCATTAAACGAAACTCTTTTATCCAAGGCTAATTAATTACATTATCTCTTTTATAATATTTGTACTTAATCATTCATGACCCTTCTTGTCTCATTATCTGAAATATAATAGAAAGTGAGTGAAAAAAATTCTGGTTAAACTGCAGGGTAGTTCCTGCTTTCTAATCAGAGATCTTTTTTAGCTTAAAAGTGGCACTACTGCTGCGCTAACAGACTTTTTAAAGCTTCAAATTCTTTTTCGTAGTAAGTATGAATTTGGAGTACATATTCAAGAGAACTTTAGATACTTCAGAGCATCAATAGGGCTACAAAGATGATGAGGGGAGGGGACCATCTCTCTTAGAAGGAATAGCTGAGGGAGCTGGGCCTGTTCAGTCTGGAGAAGACTGAGAGGAGACCTCATCAACATCTGTAATTATCTGAGGGAACGCTGTCAAGAGGATGGACCAGGCTCTCCTTGGTGGTGCTGAGTAATAAGAGACAACAGGCAGAAACTGATGTACAGGAAGTTCCACCTGAACACGAGGAAGAAATTCTTTACTGTGCAGGTGACCACACACGGGAACAGATTGCTCAGAGAGGCTGTGGATCTCCCTCCCTGGAGGTATTCAAAGCTACCTGGGCATAACTCTGAATGATGTGCTCCAGGGAAGCCAGAGAGGCTGGAGGACGTGACCTCCAATTTCAGCCTTAAGACCTTTCAGCCTTAACTATTCTGTGATTCTGTGATCTTAGACATCTTCTTGAGGGAAGCAGTTTGAATCACAGCATTAAAAGTTTCTTTCACTGGAGAGCTAAATAAGCTGCTGTAGAGCTGTGGATATTTATTCATATGGAAGCAGCTAGTGTGGAAAGTCTTGAGCTGCCAAGTAGGTTAGATAGTTTCTGTCTTTTTGGACAAGAACAATGTATGTTCACAGGTTAAAATCTTCTTGAGCTGGGACTTGTAAAAGACTGGATTCTACTGTCCAGTGAAGGCTGGAGCAAGAGAACCTCTTGTTCTCTTGTTCCTCTCCCAATGTCTCCCTCCATGAGCCGTGAGGAATACAGTCCGTAACATTTGTGCAGTAGTCACATCTGACGGCAATCACAACCACAAAGCACAAGAGTACATCATGCATGAGAAGGCCATCGAGTGCCAGCAGGGACCAAAATGTGATGGTGTGATGGCAGCCAGCACCCAGGAACATGGATCAATGACAGGTCCACAGGCTCGGGTGCCCTCAGCAGACACACAGAACACTGTGACACCCGAACAGCAATGTCACACACCCCAGCAGTGTCACCCCCCCCCCCCCCCCCCTCCCACCCCCCCCCCGCCCACCCCCCTCCCCACCCTCGCCCCCCACCCCCCTCACCCCCACCAATGTCACCCCCCCCCGCCGTGGCACACCCCAGCACTGTCACCCCCCACACTCTCACCCCCCCCCCCCCCCCCCTCCCACCCCCCCCCCGCCCACCCCCCTCCCCACCCTCGCCCCCCACCCCCCTCACCCCCACCAATGTCACCCCCCCCCGCCGTGGCACACCCCAGCACTGTCACCCCCAACACTGTCACGCCCCAGCACTCTCACCCCCCAGCAGTGTCCCCCCCAGCATTGTCACCCCCAGCACTGTCACCCCCAGCAATGCCACACTGCCCAGCACTGTCAGCCCCAGCACTGTCACCCCCAGCAATGCCACACTGCCCAGCACTGTCAGCCCCAGCAGTGTCACCCCCAGCAATGCCACACTCCCCAGCACTGTCACCCCCAGCAATGCCACACTGCCCAGCACTGTCAGCCCCAGCAGTGTCACCCCCAGCAATGCCACACTGCCCAGCACTGTCAGCCCCAGCAGTGTCACCCCCAGCAATGCCACACTGCCCAGCACTGTCAGCCCCAGCAGTGTCACCCCCAGCAATGCCACACTCCCCAGCACTGTCACCCCCAGCAATGCCACACTGCCCAGCACTGTCAGCCCCAGCAGTGTCACCCCCAGCACTGCCACACTGCCCAGCACTGTCAGCCCCAGCAGTGTCACCCCCAGCAGTGTCACACTCCCCAGCACTGTCACCCCCAGCAACGCCACACTGCCCAGCACTGTCAGCCCCAGCAGTGTCACCCCCAGCAGTGTCACACTCCCCGGCACTGTCACCCCCAGCAACGCCACACTGCCCAGCACTGTCAGCCCCAGCACTGTCACCCCCAGCAATGCCACACTGCCCAGCACTGTCAGCCCCAGCAGTGTCACCCCCAGCAATGCCACACTGCCCAGCACTGTCAGGCCCAGCAGTGTCACCCCCAGCAATGCCACACTGCCCAGCACTGTCAGCCCCAGCACTGTCACCCCCAGCAGTGCCACACGGCCCAGCACTGTCAGCCCCAGCACTGTCACCCCCAGCAGTGCCACACTCCCCAGCACTGTCAGCCCCAGCACTGTCACCCCCAGCAGTGCCACACTCCCCGGCACTGTCACCCCAGCCGTGTCCCGCGGGGGCACAGGCGGCGCCGGCCGCTGGAGCTCCGGGCTCTCGGGGACCGGGGATCGGGCGCTCCGTGCCGGGCGCGGCCCCGCCGTGCCGGGGAGCGCCGGGTCAGCCGTGTCGGGCCCCGCTCATCCATCACCACCGGAGGCCGGGATGGAAGGGCCCCGCTTTGTCTATTGTCCCTCTCGCCGGCCGGGCTGGAACTGCTCCCGCCCCGCAGCGCTGATGCGAGTCCCGGAGAGCCGGGGCTGCCCGGCCGCCCAGTCAGTGAGAGATCGTTTCGGGGCAGATGTTCTGTAGCGTTGCCTTCCCTGCGATTCCCTCCCTGTCGTGCGGCTTTGGAGCTTTGCCCGACGCGCCGAGCGTTTTCCCATCATCTCCGGGGCTCCGGGTCTGGCTCGGCTGTGCCCCCAGTCCGCTCCCCCGGCCGGGGATCACTGTCGATACGGACCCTGCAAAGCCGGACACGACTCCCTGCAAGCTTTTTGTTATCCGTTAAGCACATAATGAATTTTTAAATTATCCATTAGACGTACTAGTAGAGTGTAAGCAGTGGTGTCTGAACACTGAACTACAGGGACAAGGATCTGCATCTTCAATTCTGCAAGGAACACCTTGTCCCAGTAGCAACCTGAACATGGGCAACCTGTTCTGGAAGCACCAAGAGTGGTGATGTCCCTTAGGGTCCATATTGGGACCACTGCTGCTTAACGTCTTCATTGGTAACATTGGGATGAAATGCATCCTCAGTGGAGGCTGGGAGAACCCACTGAGAGGAGCCCTGCTGAGAAGGGTTTGCGGCTGCTCTGGATGAGAGGCTGGACATGACCCAGCCATGTGCCCTTGCAGCCCAGAATGTCAGTTCTGTCCTGGGCTGTATCCAGAGCAGTGTGGGCAGCAGGTGAGGGAGGGGACTCTGCCCCTCTGCTCTGCCCTGCCCTGGTGAGACCCCACCTGCAGTGCTGCATCAGCTCTGGGGTCCCCAGCACAGGACCTATTGGAGCACTTCCAGAGGAGGCTGCCAAGATGATCAGAAAGATGGAACCCCTCCCCTACGGGGACAGGCTGAGAGCATTGGATTGTTCAGCCAGGAGAGGAGAAGGCTTTGGGGAGACCGTAATACAGCCTTTCAATACATAAAGGGGCTGATAAAAAAGATGAAGACAAGACTTTTTAGTAGGGTCTATAGCAACAGAACAAGGGGTAATGATTTTAAACTTTAAAAGAGTGCAGATTCAGGCTAGCTAGAAGGATGAGGATGGTGAAACAATGAAAGAAGTTGCCCAGAGAGGTTGTAGATACCCCATCCCCGGAAACATGCAAGGTCCTGTTGGACAGGGCTCTGAGCTACCTGATCTAGTGGAAGATGCCTATTCACAGGGGGCTTGGACTAAGTTAAAAGTGCTTCCAACCCAAACTTTTCAAAGATGCTATGAGTAAGAGCTCAATCCTGTTGATACACTCACCTCATGCTGGTTGACCTGTGAGCCCAAGGACAGAACTTTGTCTCTTTCGTGCTCCCAGGATTCCTGTCTCCAAGGAGCTCACATGAAGAGGAGGAAGTGAGGCTGCAGAAGGTCCATTGGTTCAACAACGTACAAAAAGTGAAGGCTATTTGCAAAATTTATACCTTCTTAGAAGATCTTGGACTACCTTGTATGGAAAAGTACAAATTTTCCAGAAAGCTAAGAGTTCTGGAAATAAAATACAGTCATGGTTTCAATCAATATTACTCCTGCATATCACCTGGATGATATGGTAAGGGAACTGGGATTTAAATGCTATGAAAAGAAAGAAATGTCTTTTTCACATTAATTAGCCTCTTACTCTTATTTCTTCATCAGTCAAAACAGGGGGGTTCTGTCTCCCTCTAAGTCATTTTGCAGTAATGAGCAAAGGAGTTCCTGGTTAGTGATTCTTTGGCTTGTTTTGGGGTTCTTTTCTCTAAAAATCTGCTACCTTTTACATACCTCTCCTCTTTCTGGAGTTTTTCCAGTTACTTTGGTTTGCAATATTCATTTAATTACATGCTTTTTGAAATCCCACCTTAGAATTTTCATTTAGAAGCTGTTGGAAAAATCAGATTTTAGTGGGAAACAATCAATAAAGTTGACAGAATGCAAATAATGTATATATAATAAGGGAATATGATGCATTTTTGATCAGTTTTTACAAGAACTAGGGAAGAATGGGCTTGCAAAGAGACTTCTACACTGCAGGTTTTCTCAGTTCAACTAACCCAACCAAAGGTAATTTTTGTCAGTAGTGCACAGTACTCCCACTCCCCGCTCCCAGCTGGCTGGTGTTATCTAAAACCAAAATATTTGTTGTGGCACTCCATGTGCCATTTTCTGCAGTAGCAAAAAAAACAAAAAAAAGAAAAAAAAAAAAAAAAAAAAAAAACAATTAAAAAAAAAGCAAATGCCCCAAAAAATCCAAGTTACAAGTTATCCCCCAAACCCAGAAAAGCCACTTTTCAAGACTTCTTTTTGTGCATAAACTTGATATTGTTTGAAAGCTTTGTTGTGCTACTTATTGAATAGGAGAAGAACAGACTGAGACATATTACTGAGATTAGGGTGCACTGGTCAGCAAACAATCTCTTCATTCTCTTGGCAAGAGCATAGTGGCAACACAAAGGGATTCTGGTGAGAAACATCTTTTGATGTGATATACAAGCTTATTGGGTGGAGGGAGAGCTTAGGAACAGAGCTACTGAAAGTAGTGCTCAGCATTTGCTGAGGCTGTTCATTTGACAGCTGAGGGATGTATTTTTTAACTCAGGAGGTATTTGCTAGTGCTTTTTCTATGAAACTGACAATTGACATTGCATTTCAGAAGTGCATGAGCAACTTTGATGAACCTGACTCCTGATTTCCCTGTATCCCCTGTGACCAGAGTTTCATGGCTTAGTACCTGTCAGCTGAGTGGCAGTAGCTCACTTTTTGTGTGTGCATTTAGATTGTAGCAAATGTGGGTAAGAGGAGTCCCACCAGACCTCGGTGAAAAAGGTAATACTTGTGTGTTATCCTTGGTGGCAGCAATGGGCTGCGATTAAGAACACAGGAGCTGCTGTGGTTCAGCTGATGCAAGGTAACTCATTAATATTCAATAACTTGATCATGTGTCAGAGTCCTCTGCTTTCTCTAGCTCCTTAAAAATCTTAGGAGGCGTGGTACCTTGGGAAGGACCTTCCACCTTGGACAGGTATGATTTTCCCAGGAGTTTAAGCCTGCAGCAGCTGGAGGGTGTTCTGCCCTTGAGATTTTGCTGTGACTCACATTTAAGTAAGAAAAAAATTTCAAATCCTACCCTGGCCTATGGCTGCTGCAGTAAATCTGTAAAAATCATTCCTGCTGAGCTGTATGGATCCACATAGGCCTGTGCAGAATGTAAATCACATAATTCTGAGAAAACTGCCAGAGCCGCACAGGAGAGAAGTTGCTGCATGCACAGAATATGTAAGTATGGAAGGCAGACTCTTTCCCCCACAGGTGATTTGTCAGAGTGAGCATTTGGCTTGTGAGATATTTAACCAATACCTTCTCCTCCCTCAGATTGTTTGGTAAGGGCTAGAGGGGAAGATGCAAGCAGCCCCTTGAAGTGTAAAAAACCCCTGAGCTGGGGAGAAGACAGGGGGGCCAGCAAAAATAAGTTTTACAAAGCACATTTTTAAAAACACGCAATTAAACTCAGGATATTATACGCCTTCTGTCAGCTAAAGTGGATTTTTATGGATATCAGTTCATGGCACTTGACTGAAGGTATGCCAGGAATGCTGGATAGCTTGGCTGGGTGATGAACTGACATGTCCTAAAGAAGTGAGATATGATGCAAGAGCAATACCACCATTAAATCATGTGTTAGGGTATGTCAGGACAGAAAATTATCAGCATCTCCTATAGTCCTCAGTCTGCACAGCAGCAGTGAGTGGACCATGAGATGTTTTATTGGTGACACCACGCACTGTGAGGCAAACTCCACAGATAAAGATTTTTAGGTTTGCTTTATGGCCTTTCCAATAAGCAGTAATCTATTTTTCAATAAGATAAGAATTATTGCCAATCCTTTAAATTATAACAGATGTTTGAAACATGCCTTAGCTAATTTAGCATTAATAGGAAGATAATTACAAAGCCAATAAATACCTATTGATTGCTGCAATTGTGTTTACTGACCTTCATCATCTATCTACTCTTACATGCACAGTCTGCCAGATCTTTCAATTAATTTTTTAGTCTTAGAGGGGGACCCATATTAAGGATATTGTTAATGTTATTAGGTATTAAGGTTAGAGGAATTTCTGTGTACAGGAAACTAATTTCAGTTGTTTATAAGTTTTCCTATTTTCTTGGCTATTTTTTTAATCCTAGAGTCTCTCTTGTATGGAATTCAATGCATATGCACCGAAATTTTATTGAAAATTCTTCAGCTGTTTCTGAAAACTAATACACGAGTTTTAAGAAAAATATATGTTTTTATAGCTGTTATAGAGAGGTGATTTACTTTACGTAATCGAGTTGCTCACATGCCATGAGACTTTAAATATGGAAGGGGAGACTGTGCTTTTTACAACGTCTTGGTCTTCATCTTCCCACAGCAGCACAACGTGTCACCACATTCTTCCTGTAAAGTCATTCCTTTTCTCATTTCATTGTCTGCACTTTTACAGACCCACAGGTTCTCAGGCCAAGGTGCTATTTTTGTGCATGAGTGGGAGCTTGGACAGAGCCCTCCCAAAGGCCTGGCCCAGGGAGCTGCTTTGACCTCTGTTTCTCTGTCCAGCCTCAGCTCCTCACATCCAGCTCACAATTTCCCCCCAGTCTCCTGCCACAAGCTGCTTTATTAATGTTGTTGTTATTACTATGCTGTTGTTGTTGTTTTGTTGTTTGTTTTTTTCACAGAAACACTGAAACAAGTTCAAACCCTCATTTCATACTCCTAAAGCTTTGCTGTTTGTGAACTTTATTGTGGATTCCTTTTCCCTACATTTTTTTCCTCGGTTTTCCTGGGGTCTTTTCCTTTTCTGAGGCATATTTAACTCTGGATGCTTCTAAATTCCTGTAGTGCCATGCTAAAACTGGAGCCTTTTCCCTATAGGGGACTAAAAATATTAGAAAGAGTGGTGAAGCTCCTCGAAATTTCACCTGTACACCTGCACAAGGGTGAAGCTCCATTTTCTTCCTCAGGGCTCACTCACACCTCATGACCTCATCCAAAATCCTCACGCAGGCAAAACTCCCCTTGAAATCAATGGCTACAGAGACTAATTAAGAATTTCTGGACTGGAACCAGACATCTTGTTGGAAGCTAATTAGGGATGATTCAAAGGTGATTGTCTACAACAAATAAAATAGGCATTCTTGCTTTTCTTTTCTGCTCTTCTGGGAAAGCTGAGAGTGGCTCCAGAAAAAGTGTTTGTGTTGATGTTGGGCTTCATGTGTGGCTGTATGTAGGTGGCTTCTCTTTGTGACTGTTCAACACTGCTCAAAACTTCTTGCTAAAAGAAAGAAACAAACGATAATAAAATTTTAAAAAGGTGCTAACATTCACAGCATTCTTTCAATGACTGTGTCTGGGCTGTGTACAGTAAGATATAAGTCCTGTAGACACAAGAATTCCTGTGGAGTTGAGATTATTATTTAAGAAAATGTGTTTTCTGGAAACTACAAAAGAAAGTAGTTCATACTTAGGATGATGTTGTAGAAGCCTGGGTGCTGATACCAGGCAAGTTGGCCTGAGTATTTACACTGCAGTCTGAGATATGTAGTTTGTGTGAGAAATTTGCAATGAACAATACCAAAACACTAAAAATTGTCATTTATAACTTTAGTTTTTCTCTTAATGACATGTAGAATTTCATTCATGCTGACACTCATGGACAGCAGCTTTCAAAAAATAAGCACAGAATAGTAGGGGGGTTTTGTGCAATATTTTTCAGAAGTGATAATCTTTCTCTGACTCCATTTCTTTCCTTGACCAAGTGGGGGTGTTCTTGGCATATTTCTCAAGAATACAGTCCACAAATATATGACAATTCTCTGCTGCCACCTGAGAAGAACTGGTTTCAGTGTATGTTCAAGCTCTGACAGCAACCAGATCACCACTTTGACTGGATCTTAGAAATGGTCTTGTTCTGAGAGTCCTATTATAACAAAATCCACAGCCATAGTTCTGGAGCAATGTGTTATAATTAACATAATCTTTGGACACAATGTGAAATAATTGCCCTGACAAAAATGTTCTGTTTAATGTTTAAATCTCTAGCTGAGGGAAGATTTGGGGGTGGGGAAAGGTTGTTTATTTGTTTTGTTAGTTTTAAATAATGGAACCAAATAAGCATTCTGCTAATAATTTCCTGTAGTCTGTAAAAAGTTGGTTTTTTTTCTGAACTCAGTTGTTTATCCTGTCTCTGTGAGTGAATAAGTACCTCTGGAATTATATTAACCTTGACTTAATGTTTACATGCGTGTATATAGACTTTTATGCTTTTGTACCATTACATCTAAAAAGAGAAAGGAGTCGTAGGTTGCACGGACCCTGTTAGGGTGAAAAACAGTACAAGATTTCAAGTTACAAAGAAAGGCTGTGACCAAGTCAGGAAATGAAGTCATGGTAGTGCCAAATATAACACCATCTTTTCTATTTTCTTGTCACTCTTTAATGATTAATAAAAATAAGAGTTAAGTAAGTAGCTCAAAAAACTGATCCACTTGTCCTATTGCCAAGCAGAACTGAGCATGAAGCAAATTCATTTTAATTTTGCAGACCTTTATGTTAGAGCTGTGGACTTTCACTTAGAGGTGGCTTCTGCTTCCCAAAAATGAAAGTGCTCTCACCTGAAATATCTGCTCCATGGTCACATGAGTGGGATAACCAGCAATCAAGTCATGACCATCATCATCATATAAGGTGAGAACTCCTCAGCTTACAGGGACAACGAAAATGTGATGTGAAAGTAATGAAGAGGATAAAAATGTGGATTGAAGGAATTACAGTTTTCTTTTACAAACAGGAGCTGTGGCTGAAGCTGCTTTTCCAAATAAAGCATAAAGTTAGATTTCATGTTTCCTTTGTTCCACACAGTGCTCTACCCACAAGCCTGGACTGACTCTTCAGCCAAACGCTGTGTGTCTTCAAGAACACATCTGTACTCAGTGTCATCTCCGCAGACATCATCACCTTGACACAGGCATGTTTCAGCTCTTGTTACTTAAATCACAAGCCAGCATTACCCAGGAGATAAAATCCTAGGCCGATGTGATGGTGCCAGCAGTAGCAGTGTGAGATTACACTCCACATGTGCACATACAGGGATCTGTGCACATGGGCCTGCCATGCAATCCATCTACATCCCAACAACTCTGAATCACTTAAGTACCTTCAACCCAGGATAGCAGAAGTTAGCAGGAATTAAATATCCAGTTTGGTAGGAATGGGTGGCTGAGCAGGAAAAAGGGGTGTCATTAGTGGTCTAATCAAGTCAGACCTTCCCTGATCACGAGGTTGCAGTGTGCTCTCCACCCACTGGAGAATTCACACAGAACACAACTATTATGGCTGCCCCAACCACAGGAAGAGTTTTAATTGGTACTCACACCAAAGAATCCAACCACAAGGCACAAATCCATTATAAAACCCAAGCTTCATTAGATCTGTTGCAGATGGAACTGCTTGTCTCTCCAGGAACCACCCTTTATTTGTGGCAATTTCATTAGACTTTTCATGTTCCATTTCATTTGAGCTAATCTCTCTCCATCACAGCTGGCCTGCTGAGCTCTGAGGAACAGATGTATGTGGTCCCTGACTGCTGCTTGGCAAACCTGGCTTGTGCCACTTCAATGCTGAATGATTCTGCCACATCTGGTCCCTTTCTGATCTCTGAGCACTTTGAGCTATCACAGGGAAGCCGTGGATCAGTGAAGGTTTAGCAGAGAATCCTTTTATACTTACAGGGAAAAAAATCTGTCTGCAACTCCATTACTTGCCCTCTTTTGCCAAAAAGACCACCTCCAGTATCCCAATGTTTGTTAATGGAGACAGTGAGTTGGTTTTGGAGCATATGTATTTCATCCCTAAACTAAATCCAGTTGTCTGAGCAATCTTGGTATGACCTCCTTTTATCAAGAAAGTGTTTTTTCCTGTCTCTATAAACTGCAGATTTTCTTCTCTGTGTGAACTGCTTAAAAGATTGCTATCTGCAGAGAAAGGCAGGCACCTCTGCAGACAGACACTCAGACCAGCTGTTTTTAGGACATATTATAGGCACTCCTTCACAGTGCCTATGTATATTACTAATGTGCAGGAGGGACATTTCTTGATGAGTAGCTTTGATTTGGTATCTAAACTTGAACATGGTTGAAAATGTTACAAAATATTACTCAAAATATATGGATATAACCTGTCACATACATAACATAAAGCAGAACATAATTTCCAATTGAGAAAGGAGGTTTGAAAGTTAAGTGATTTTTTTGGTGACAGCCCAGTCCTCATTTGAAATAAACTGGCATCAGCAGCCGTCAAAATCAATAAGATCATGTAATAAAACAACTGCTAAGGGTGTGGACTTAACAGTATTTTATTTTCACGGTGTAGACGATCCTAGAGAGGCAGCTGTGGCCTTGAGAAGAGCCAAGCAAATCCATACTTTCTCTATGCCCATCTCTACCAGTAGGGGAGAAATGCTGACACAAAAAAAAAGTGTCAACTCAAATGGACAAGAGGCCAGTGAAGCCAGTCTATTCCTACCTCAGATGGGAGCTCCACATTCTCTTTGCCAAGAGTGGACAACAAGATACAATTCCCCATGATGACAGTGGACTCATAGAGATGTTAGCTAGCTCCTCATGTTTGATTTGTAGGGCTCTTTATCTATGGAAGAAGGAAAACCCTTAAAATGAACCTAATCCTTAGGTTCAAATCAGATGAGCTACTTTAACTACCAGATTCTTAAAGTCCTCTAAATGCTCAGGTCCTTTATACAGGTTACAAGGAAAAACAACAGTTAATACTTTTGTAAAATTATATCTTACCCATATGGGATCTAATCAATCCTTTACATCTCTAATTATAATAAATCCTATTTTATATTAACATATAAGGCTTTTTGATTCCAATTACTTTCCTAATCATTATAAAAATTATTAATGTCTTTATCCATTTTTAATGTAAAATTCTGCAGTATATTGGAAGTACATGACAGTATCACTCTAGATTTTGAGATAGGCTAGAGGAGAATAGCTGTAACTTACTGAGATAGCTGAGAAATTTCAGAAAACTGCCTATCCCCAAACAAATTGGGTTGCAGATTAATATCTTTTTGCCTTGGAAAATAAGCACTGCAATATGCAAAAACCTCCATCACATTTTTATGTCACCCAACGGCAACAGCATAGAGAGCTTTAACAGAATTTAGGGAAAACATAATCAGAATGTTCTGAAATATTTCATCTCTTGGTACAGTTCTAGAAGTCCTTGATTTACGTTTGATCTGCCAGATTTGGTGACTACAGTGGAGCATATTCCATTATGTGTGATGCATGATATTATTTTATAAAATCAGCTAAATAGAAAGATGGGACCACAGTAGCCCTACTACCTTTTAATTTTCTGAAACCTTAGGATACCAGAATTCCTTACTTTAACATCTTCATGTGAATATCAGGAAAGAAATGGCCACTACTGACAGATGTGCATGTTCCTGGCAATATGCCAGGCATTCCTGTTCGGTTACATTGCACGGCTGGCACCAAGCCAAGGAATCAGCAGTTTTGGTTTCCATGAGGAAAAAATTCTTCCCAGTGAGCTTCTATGTGATGGGGTTTTAATGTGATCCAGGATGTTTCTTAGGTCTGCAAGTATTTTCTGTGTGGTGAAAGGAAGCATTATGAAGAGAAAGGCCCTAAAACCTGGCAGTCAGGGTGTTTTTGGAGGTAACCCTACCCCTGCTCTTGGCGTGCTGCCCCTCACTGCACGTAGGGAAACTGTGTTCAGTTAATGATATCCATAACTAGGGACTTCAGGGAGCTGTGACAAATGCAGCTGATTGATTGCTTTTCTCAGGCATTGCTTGCTCTGTTTTTCAAGTGCAGACCAGCTGCTGGAAGATGTTCCATCAATTCTTGCTGTAAGGCACAGGTCTTAGTCTGAGGTGCTACTTCAACCTTTCTGGGAACATCAAACTGAAACCTTGGGCACTGTACAGGGGCATTTGATTAATTTTCTTTTTGCATTTTAAGCAATATCTGTTAGCATTCAAATTATCCTCTACTTCCTGCAATGCTCCCTAAGATAAGAGTGGTTCAAGAATGTACGTTTGTGGTAATCAAACCGTCCTGAAAGTGCAATGTCAGGAAATGTATGGTTCTCTACTCTTTTTTCCCCTTCTCTTTTTTTCTCTCTTGCCAGCTACTTGTCTATTTATAGAAATACACCTCACCATTTACTTCAGAGCAGTGACATGGAGAAGCAGATATTTAGAGGAAGTCCGTTCACTTGACAAAAACATCCATTACTTTTATCACCAGTGGAGACCAAAAAAGAATCAATTACAATACTTCACTTGGGAATGACTAATTGAATTATGAAATATACTGACACTCTGAAGTCACTGTAATACTGGCACTTGTTAAAGCCAGGAAATGTAGATAAGATGCTGATTCAATTGATTTGAGGCTAGAATGCATTTTCAGTTTGTGTTGATGCTCTAAGCTTGTCTAATTTCCACCAAGCCTTATTAATCAAGGGTCAGGGAATTAGCTCAGAAGAGAAAACTGCAGAGGATTTGCACCTACTTGGTTCAACTATGAAATTAGCTCTGAGTGCTAAATACACCTCATCCTATCCTGCAGTCAGAGATCAGCTGTCAAGTCTGTGTTTAATCACTGAGCCGCTTAAATTAGTCATTTGGCTGGCTCTAGTGGTGCAGCTATCATCTAGTGGTGCCTCTGCCATCATCCTCCTCCACACTTGCTAGCACCTTCAATCCTGCAGGTGAAGGCGGAGAAAGGAGGGAGAAAGTGTTGTTGGATGGCCTCAGCTGGATGTGCTCAGAGTCTGGCTGATGTTCAGCTGTGTCATATGTTACTGTACATTGAAAAGCTCCACCAGACATTCTGGAGACTCGAACTTCATCGCCTGTGATGTTAAATTCTAAGGAAGATCCTTGCCACAACTTTAGCCAGAGCCATCCTCCCTGTCCCAAATGCCATCTCAGAAATGTTCAGAAGCTATCCCAGGGCAAATACCAATTCCAGGAGGCCCTTTGGGTGAATGGCTTCCATTTGGGTATTCATGCTGGGTGCAATGTTCTTAATTCAGGTTTTTCTTTGTCCTTTGACCTCAGTGGCAGAGAATGATATGGTTCAAATTTAATTTACTGGTGCAAACATTGTTTCCATGCTGCAATAAATAACTGTTCAACATAAAATACAGAAACTTGGGAAATCTAGCCAAAAAAAAA
>WAAE01010292.1:0-14096 GCA_013400495.1 Nicator chloris
AATTTTGAAGCCCTGAGTTGTGTCATGGGGTTTGTCACCAGGCTGGACCTGAAACACCTTTAAGGGGTCATATCAAGGTATTTTTTAATTTCTATTTTGAAAAGCCAGTCCTGCAGTGGCATTGTGGCAGGTGCAGGAATCAATCAGATTTCAAAGGGAAGGCAGACCCAGCCTGGATACTGTGGGCAGATCCAGCCTGGAGGAATCCCAGCACAGCCTAAACCTTGGGCTGGCCACACAAGGGGACAGGGCACAGAGAGTCACCTTGCTGTTGGGGCTGGTCTTCTTGAAAACCCTGTGGAGAAAACAGAGACGAATATTTGGGAATGTCTTGGACAAGGCTGGATGGGGACATGATGGACTGCCCTAAAAATGTGGTGCATCACCAAGAGCTATGCCAGGGTGTCCTGTCCCTGGGGAATTTCATGTCCTGCAAATTCAGGGCCAAACCCAACCTGCATAGCTACCCCAGATGCGCTCCTGAGCTCAGGGTGACCATAGAGGAGTGGGTGGATTTTGTGTCTTAAGTGAGAAAGACCAACACAGAGAGCTCCATGACAGCTCCATGGGAATTCACATTCCAGCCCCTGGGAGCAGCAGCTGGGTCAAGCTGGGGTCTCATTTTCCCCCTCTGCTCCTGCCCTGTAGTGCCCTGCTCCATCCCAATTCCAGATAAATAAATCAATAAAGAAACTTACTTTGATCCGTCTGACATTTTAAGTCAGTGCAGGAATCTCCAGGTGGAAATCTGTGTGGAGAAACAGGGAAAGCACTGGATGAGGTGCTGGGGAAGAGGCAACCCCAGCCATGGCCACCATCCAACATCCTGTACATCCCAACAAACTGCAGAGCCCTTGGGATACAGCGCTGCCACCTTTACAGAGCTCTGGAGCTCCAGGTTTGGCTTTGGAGTGGCACATGGGAGCTGAGCCAGCTCCTTGTTCCCGGCCAAAAAGGTGATGAAGTGGGAGAGAGAAAGGGGGGAGTGTTGCTCCAGAAAAGAGGAAGCACAGGGGTGATTCCCAATGGAGCAGGTTCAATACTGGGAAAGGCAAGAAAATTAACAAAAGGCATTTTAGAGTCTCAATTTCAATAGTTTTTCCTGCCTGCTGGAAATTGGCTGTCATGGCTCAGTGGTAGGAATGGGCTTGTTTTGTCCTGTCACTCACAGGAAGATGAGGAAAACACAGGAACAAAGATCAAGGGAAGCTCAACTGCCCCATGGAAAGAGGGGTCTCAGGGCACAGGGATCCTCCATCCCCATCCCTTTGTGCTGGTAGTGGGGCTGGAGCTTCCCAGCCCTGCCCAAGCTCTACTGGCTTGTGTCCAGAAGGAACGTGTAAAGATCTCACTGATCACCAGCTGATTCTCTGGGATATTAAATGGGATGAGCTCAGCCTCTTAGGGATAGATGGCTCTGACAGGAGCACAGCTTAAGCCCAGGCAGGATTTTAAGCCCCACGGGCACGTGGATAGAGTTGCCTCTGAACACAACCTCAGGGAAGCTGGTAAGAGAGAAGAAATGGCCGTGGGGGTGAGGGGATGATTCTCTTCCCCACAGGAAGACGAGAGTGTAGTCCCAAGCTCAGGATCTTTGAGGCCCTTGGGTGCTGTGGGATGTGAAGTTTGGGAATCCTCACAGGGTGAGAAGGTGCAAAAGGAATGGGAGCAGAGTTTGGCTCCCTCCAGACCCCAGGAATTGGGAATGAGGCAATGAAAGGTGGAGAGAAGAGCTGAACTCCCGCTCTGCATCTCCCAAGCCCCAAAGAGGGGACCAGGACCCTCCCTGGCTTGGCTCAGCTGTCCCATGCCACTACCCGATCCCTCCACTGTGTCCTTTGGCCACGCTGGAATCCTTTGTGTCCACATTTTCCCCATTTTTCAGCTGTAAACCACCCTCCTTCCAGCCATAACCCAGCACCAGTGTCTCTGCCCTGTTTTCCAAACCCTCAGAACCCCAAATCCCTGGCAGGGCCCAGGCAACAGAGCAGGCAGCACTCACCTGGCAGGTGGATGGACAGACAGACGTTCTCCTCTCCCAGCACGTCCCAGTACTACCCAGTCACTACAGGCTGCTCCCAGTCCTGCAGCTTCTTATATACTGCCAGCTGTCCCTCCCCTGGCATCTGATCTCGCCCACTCAGCCTTGGCCGGGGCTGCAGGGGGTGTGTGTCTGAGTAAGTGCTCCGGGGAGAGGGACTTGTGGGAGGAATCCTATTAGTTGATTAATTGGGGAGACGCTTCATGAGTAAGAGTGGGCTATAAATACATCTTTTGCTGGAGCCCTGGGAAAGCAGCTTAGAGGGATTGGCAAAGGGGGCTTAGGAGCAAGGTTATAGTAATTGAGGTGGAAGCTCTGCTCCTGGTGGGAAGGGGGTGTGGAGTCCCACAGGGGCTCTCTGCAGCTGCTCCCATGGCAAGGGGAGGTGGGCTGGGCCTGGGCATGGGGTTGGATGGAGATGGCAGAGAAGGAGGGACCAGCCTGGAGTTCTCCCTCACTCACCTTCCTGGCTGGATAACAAAAGGATAGAGGTACAAGCAGCTTCTTGCATGGCCAACATGCCCATGTGGTTGCTCACCTAGAGGGGACTTGCCATGGCCCAGGGCACACAGGACACCCTCCCCACGGGGCACTGCTGTACAAGATGATGGGGTGAAGGCAGGATTCACCCTCCCTGAACCATGAGGGAAGGACCAGCCACCCCTAGGGATGGGACACAGAGCTGCCGTTGTCCCCAACACAGCCTGCTCAGACCAGCACAATTTCATAACTCCCAGGCTGGCCTTGCCTGACCCAATTAGCGCATCATTAACTCCAGGTTTGCTGCAGCAAAGAGAAGACTGTGGGAAGCCCAAAGTGGCTCTACCTTATGGCTGCCAGGCAAGCAGAATTCCCACTGTAACCCTGTCCTGACCACAGCCGTTGTGTGGGAAACCCTCCCATGGGAATGGCTATGGGACTGGCTCTAGGGATGGGGCACAAGGACAGCCCAGGGCAGCTACAAACTGTTCCAGCAAGGCCCCACTCATCCTCCTCACCTCCATCATCACTCAAGCCCTTCCTTTGGGGCTGTACTTGGTTCTGGCTCAACACACAGAGCTGAGCACTAGAATCAGGATACCCCTGTAGGAGCTGTGCCTCCTCCCAGGACCCTGCATCAGCTCAACAACATTTATCACCTGGGTACCAACTCCTCCCAAACACAGCTCACCTGTTCCCCCATGGCCACTGGGAGCTGCCATGCCATGCCATGCCCAGCCATGCCCAGCCATGCCCAGCAGCCCTACCGGCACAGCTTTAGCTGCCAGCACATGTTCCCCAGGGCCGGGACTTGTGATCTCTTTAATTGCACACAGGAGAGCTGCTTAGGTTCCAGATTAACTGGCGCTATTTCTGCCACAGTCAGGGGGACACGTGAACTGTGACCTTCACACTGGCAGGTGAAAGAGGAGGAGGAGGCACCCCCACTTGGACATCTTCAGCCTGGCCAGGGCCCCCAGCACTGTGCCTGGGACACCTAATCCTGAGCTTTGTTTGTGGGTCTTTGTTATGCTCTTAATGAGGGTCCTGTGACCAGGGGCACTCACTGGCTCTGCAGGGTCTGCACAGTGTAGTGAGGTGGAGAGCGGGGCTCATCTTGGGTCCCTTCAGCTCAGCCTAATCCCAACTGGGTGGATTCAGCCTTGCCCAAGTTGGGGAGCAGATAATTCCCCTCCCCAAAACAGTGGGGAGATGGACAGAGCCCGCATCTCTTCTCATGCTCACACTGTGCTCCAAACCAAGCACCAGGGAAGGAAGCAGAGTTCAAAATAACAGGGAAATGAAAGAGGCCTTCTTCCTTTTTCCTGTGTAATGAATGGCCAGAGGTTCCTCTCATCTCTTCATCCCACCATCCCTCCAGGTACATGCACTGTGTAAAGCACAGCTCAAACAGCCACTTCCAGAGGGGCAGGACACCAGTGGATATGGGGCTGGTGGAGTGTTGTGGGGCCTCGCTTCATCCCTCTGTCCCAGTGGACAGTGCCCTGGAGCGTCCTGCCTTCCGAGGGAAGGGCCATAGGGCTTCCTGCATCCACAGGGTCTGGAGGGACCCTTGGTGCAGCCAGAGCTCCCAGCAGTCAGGGCCTGGTGAACCCACATTGCTTTCCCAACCTCACCTGCGCCCAGGTGCTGGCAGAGCTCCCAGGTGCCTCTGGCACGGTCCCAGCTCCATCTCTGGCACTGCACACTACAGCCACCTTACATAAACACTCACAGCAGGCACTGCTGATTTCCCAAAGCCTCTCAGCTCTAGGTCTTCCTCTCCTGATCCGGATTAAGCAGCATGGATGGCATTAATCGGGAGACAGGCATCTCCACGCCTGCCGGGAATTACTGCTGTGCTGTTAAGTAACAGGAGGGAGCAGCACTGGTGGGACTGGGGCTCCAGCAGGATGGGTGTCTCCAGCCCCACACAAACCTGCCACCTCTGTGTGTCTCCATGGCAGGTGCTGGGCAGAGTTGCACCTGCTGCTGTGTGACCAGAACACCAGCCCAAAATCAACTGGGTGGCCCAACTTCTCACTGGCCTGGCCACAGGTTCCTCTCGAGGCTGGGAACCCAGGAAGAAGCCTTGCAGGGGGTTTTGGCACATCTGTGCTGGAGGGCTGGGGCAGGAGGTGGGGGGAACAGTTCCTTAGTGTTGGCCCAGGGCTGCAGGGATGTGCAGTGGTGCCAAGGGTGGGGAACAGTCAGGAGCGTGGCTTGGCACAGCGCTCCATCCTTATCCTCATCCTCCTCCAGCAGGAATCTGCTTCTCCATCTATCCCCTGAGCAGCCCTGGAGCTGCCAGGCACTTAGACAGCAGACAGTGGCTGCTGCTCATCTGTAATTAATTGCTGTAATCACCCTGGAAGCTCGAGCCACCACAAGCATGTGGGCCCGCTCCCTCCTGGCCACGAGGAGTAAAACCTCTGGGGCTGCACCCAGGACCTGTGGTGCTGTCTGAACCCTGTCCTGCTGGGAAAAGTCTCCCTCCTTCCCGACCCCTTCCCGGGAGCCCCTGAACCCAAATTCTCTCCCACCTGCAGGCAGGGCACACACAGGTGTGGTGACATGAGTGCCACTGTGGGTGCCCGGTGCCTGCAGCAGCTCCGTCTCTCTCTGCCAAGGGCAGAGCTCGGCCTCAACGCGGGCAGCAGCTCCCCAGGAATGGGCAGCTCAAGCCCTGCCCACTGCCCCAAACATATTTCAGGGGCTTTCTGCCATCCTGTGCCACTGGCAGTGCCTTCTCCCAGGGTTCTGCCTATCCCTCATCCTCGAGGAGGATGTGGAGGGAGCAGGTGGAGGCAGAGCGCGCTGCAGGAGTGCCCCCGCTGTCCCCGCCGTGCCGAGCCCCCGTGGCCGCTGCCTTGCCGCGGTAGCGGGACTGGAGGAGGAGCGAGGAGGCCGCTCCCGGGGCTGGGGAGAGCGGGGCGCACAGAAGGAGGAAGAGCGAGGCCGCCGCGGTGCCGAGCGAGCAGCACAGCCGCACCGAGCTGGGGGGGCTGTGGCCCGTGGGAGGGGGACCGAGGGCATCGCGGTAGGCACTGCGTGACCCTGAGCTGCCGCCCCGATGGGCAGCGTGGCGGGCAGGGGGCCGGTGTGATCCACCGGGGGAAGCCCAGCAGCATCACTGCTCCGCTCCCGCTCGGCTGAACCACGGTAGCCTCACACGGCATCTGTGAGGGACAGTGAGTGTCGGGTGAGGTCGGACCCTTGGGTGCCACCAGCATGTCCTGTCCTTGCCGTGCATCACGGCAGGATGGTGACCCAGGGCCACTTTTCCTGTGATTCTCCCAACAGGAGAGATACGCTCGCTGATCTGCCCCCGTGTTCCCTGCAGGCTGGAGCCTCTGTGATGAGGATCATCCGGACCCCCAGCCTCCATCAGCTGCCCCCCTGGTGCTCCTGCCACGCTGTCTGGCCGCAGGGTACCCCATTCCCATGAGCATCACCTCGGTGGCTTCCTGTCACCCGCTGGGACCTGCAGCCAGCACCATGCTCAGGTACCGGGGGCCCGGTGTCCCCACACCACCCCCTCCTTCACCCACCCCAGCAGCCCCAGTGACTGCCAGCAGCCCCTGCTGAGCTGGATGTGGCGCTGGGACGGGGACACGGCTCGGCAGGATGGCGGCAGCAGGGTGGTACCACGGCCATATCAGCCAGGTGGTGGCCGAGGAGCTGCTGGCCAAGGCTGGGCTGGACGGCTCCTTCCTGGTGCGGGACAGCGAGTCGGTGAAGGGGGCATATGCCCTGTGCCTCCTGTGAGTCCATGGCCTGCCTCTGCGTGTGGTTTCTGTCTCTTGTCCCTTGCCTGCCTCCCTCTGTGCCTCTCCCTGCTCCAGGCACTGCCAAAACCTCATGGAAGAGCCTTCTGCAGGGATGCAAGTGGGGTGGCAGCCCCCTAGCATCGGGGTTTTGAGTGATCCCCGGGTCAGGGCAGTGGAGCTGTGTCCTTGGGAGCAGAATAAAGGTTGGGCCCACAGCCCTGCCCAGCACCATGACTGCTGAATGGATAACCCCAAATCCAGAGCACACTGAGCTGTTTTGGGCTGCCTGCTAGCCTGTGAGCATCTCCCATGCTGAGGCTTTTGGGGCTACAGCCCCCAACATGGGGCCTCTTGCCATCCCTACTCTTGGAACCAGGTGTGCAGCCCCCAAGAGCACTGCTGCGTGCACCCTTCCTGCTGCCTGCACCTGTCACTGTTGCCACGGTAGAAAAGACACAAACCCAACTCTGTCCTTTGACCAAGAGGTCTGATTTATTAAAACAAATGAAACCATTTTAAAGGTTTTGAGACAGCTGGAATTGATTGGTCAATCAATTCACCACCCCATCACCATGATTAGCTAATTAAAATCAACACTTCTTGTTTTCTCAGGTGTAGGGTATTTACATCTCTTGTAACAACGTTGTGAAAAGTTATTTACATGCCATTTCTCAGTTTCCCATGAGAAATCATGGCCATGCGACTGAAAAATTCAGCTGCAGTCCCTAGGAAAAACCAAAATGAAACCGACATGCACCCTTCCTGCTGCCTGCACCCATCCTGCTCTGCACCCTTCCTGCCTGCTTGTCACACATCTCTGTGGGCAGGTTTGGCAGGATGCACCCTCTTGCCTTCACTGGCCTGACCCTTTGTGTGGGACAAATTGCAAATTTAGGCACTGGGGGTGCAGGGCACAAGCCAGAGTCCAGGCTGGTGGCACAGGCTGATGGCATGGGCAGGGATGTGCAGTGGCCCCACGGGCAGCATGGCAAATGCTCTGGCCAAAAGCCAGGGTGCTGTGGGTACCCCAGTGAGTGGAGTCATGGCTGTCCCATGCTGTTTGGAAGCAGAGGGACACCGCACATCCTCCCACAGACACCGAGCTGAGGGTGATGATTTATTTCTAGAAATGCTTGCTCAGTTCCTCTCTCTGCTGAGGGGATGGGGTGTTTGTCTCAGGGCTGGGGCCCCAGTGCTGCCACAGTGCCTTGGGCAGCAGAATTTGGCCCCTCACCTGCTCTCTCCAGGTTCCAGAGGCACATCTACACCTACTGCATCCTCCCCGATGACAAGGGGCTGCTCTCCGTGCAGGTGGATGCGGGGGGGGGGGAGGGGGGGCACCACTTGCCCTGGGCGGTGCCTCGGAGCTGGCCGTGGGCGGGATGCAGCTGTGCAGGGCCCGGGGTGCTCATCTCCCTCCCCGGTGAGGTGGCATCAGCCTGTGGTTTGTTTTCTGCACGAGCTGCAGAATGCGGACGCTTTGCAGCCACTCCAGCTCGGGGCCCTCAGAGACTGCCTCTGCACAACACAACGCATCCCGACACTGTCCCTTCCTGCCACACACCCTGTCACAGCCTGGCCACTCAGAGCCAGCCCCATGGTGCCTGTCCCCACTGGGTCTGTCCTGCCATCGCTTTGATGTCCCCTCAGGGTTTCTCCTGGTACCCAGCTCTCTGCAGCTGCCCTTTCTGCCCCCTAGAAAGAGCATCCTGGGTGTCCACAGGGAAAAATCCCTGTCTGCTGAAGGAGGCTGATGTCTCCGTGCTCCTCCATGCTCCTCACCCCATGGATCCGGTGTCCAGCTGACTCTTCCAACTCACCACGGGCACATTGTGAGGGACAGACTCACTGGACACAGCAGGCTGGAGCTGCCCTGGTGGAGGAGGGGATGTGATGGTGCTTCTCCTGCTCTGCCTCCCCAGATCATCCAGGGCATCCAAGCTAAGTGTTTCCACACCCTCCCCGACCTGATCAGTGCCTACGAGCACCCCAACAATGGGCTGGTGACCCCCCTGCTGCACCCCGTGCACTGGCCGAGGCTGGACGAGGACTCGGGTGAGCCGGGTAGGGACCGGGGGCTGTGCCAGGCTGGGAGCGGGGTGGGTCCCGCTGAGCTGGTGACTCTGCCCACAGACAAGGAGGATGCCCGAGGCTGGGGGCACACGGTGCCGTGTCCCGGCTCTCCCCCCTCCAGCCGCACCCACATCCCGCAGCAGTTGCACCAGAGGCTGCAGGAGCAGGTCCACAGCAGGTAACGAACCCCTGCCTGCCCCGGGCGATGGGATGGTCATGCCCAGGGAGGATCTTTATGTCCAGCCCTCTCCCAGCCCGGCCAGTGACTTCATGGGCTTCATGGCCGAGTACCTGACCCACCACGTGCAGGACCTGGAGGCTCTGTGCCAAGGGCACCCGCAGCTGCGATACCTCAGCACCACACTCACCACTGCTTGCTGGGCACTGCAAAGGTCAGTGGCCTGGGGATGGTGGGGCTGGAGCGGGGCCACCGCCCGGGGCCACCCACCTTGTCCCCGTCCCTTTTCGGTGGCTGAGTGTCGCGTCAAGGCACGGGAAACGCCCACACCGCCCCTCGCCCGCTCTCTCCTCCCCTGCAGTGAGATCGACTTCACGCTGGCGGGTCTGGAGACCCTGGCCAGGGTGTTTGATGCCCGTGTCCCCTCGGAGCCCAACCAGGGAGCAGGTGAGTGCCCCCACAGCCCCCAGGGATCTGCACATCTTGTGGTGCAGCCCAGACCCACAGCAAGAAATCCACCAGTCCAGTGCCACCGTGCTGCTCCAAAATTATCCATCCTCCCCTTCAGGGTTTCCTGAGCAGCGATCCAGACCTGGAGCTGCTCCTCAACAAGATCTCCACTGTCAACCACCTCCTCTCTTCGCTGGAGAAGAAGGTGCCTGACCTCAGTCGTGGTGCAGGGGGAGGCACAGCTACCCCTCCCCTAAATTAACCCCTCTGTCAAACCAAGCTCCTGTGGNTCCTGCTCTGCCTCCCCAGATCATCCAGGGCATCCAAGCTAAGTGTTTCCACACCCTCCCCGACCTGATCAGTGCCTACGAGCACCCCAACAATGGGCTGGTGACCCCCCTGCTGCACCCCGTGCACTGGCCGAGGCTGGACGAGGACTCGGGTGAGCCGGGTAGGGACCGGGGGCTGTGCCAGGCTGGGAGCGGGGTGGGTCCCGCTGAGCTGGTGACTCTGCCCACAGACAAGGAGGATGCCCGAGGCTGGGGGCACACGGTGCCGTGTCCCGGCTCTCCCCCCTCCAGCCGCACCCACATCCCGCAGCAGTTGCACCAGAGGCTGCAGGAGCAGGTCCACAGCAGGTAACGAACCCCTGCCTGCCCCGGGCGATGGGATGGTCATGCCCAGGGAGGATCTTTATGTCCAGCCCTCTCCCAGCCCGGCCAGTGACTTCATGGGCTTCATGGCCGAGTACCTGACCCACCACGTGCAGGACCTGGAGGCTCTGTGCCAAGGGCACCCGCAGCTGCGATACCTCAGCACCACACTCACCACTGCTTGCTGGGCACTGCAAAGGTCAGTGGCCTGGGGATGGTGGGGCTGGAGCGGGGCCACCGCCCGGGGCCACCCACCTTGTCCCCGTCCCTTTTCGGTGGCTGAGTGTCGCGTCAAGGCACGGGAAACGCCCACACCGCCCCTCGCCCGCTCTCTCCTCCCCTGCAGTGAGATCGACTTCACGCTGGCGGGTCTGGAGACCCTGGCCAGGGTGTTTGATGCCCGTGTCCCCTCGGAGCCCAACCAGGGAGCAGGTGAGTGCCCCCACAGCCCCCAGGGATCTGCACATCTTGTGGTGCAGCCCAGACCCACAGCAAGAAATCCACCAGTCCAGTGCCACCGTGCTGCTCCAAAATTATCCATCCTCCCCTTCAGGGTTTCCTGAGCAGCGATCCAGACCTGGAGCTGCTCCTCAACAAGATCTCCACTGTCAACCACCTCCTCTCTTCGCTGGAGAAGAAGGTGCCTGACCTCAGTCGTGGTGCAGGGGGAGGCACAGCTACCCCTCCCCTAAATTAACCCCTCTGTCAAACCAAGCTCCTGTGGCAGCACAGCCCGGGGCTCCCAGTTGGCCCAGTGCCTCCAGCACACTGCCTGTCTCTCTGGCAGGTGCTGAAGTCGCTGCAGGAGACAGTGACAAGGCACAACCTGGCACTGCCCAGCGTGGCCGTGGCCCCCCTCCCAGCTGCCAGGCCCCTGGCCACGCAGAACTTCAACGTGAGGTTGGGGACATGGAGGGACCCCGGTGTCACTGCTGGGCAGAGCAGGTGTGGGGACAACTCCAGAGCCACGTCCCTGTGTGCAGGTGAAGGTGGGCAAGTCCCAGCATGCGGCCCTGATGGTGGATGTGGAGTCGGGGACAGTGACCGTCACCAAGCAGGGCAGCGGCTCCCAGGAGGAGATGATCCCACAGGATAAAAGTAGGGGGCTGCTGCACTCCTGCCGGCTACCAATGGGATTCTTTGGGGCTGTAGGGTTCCCTGACATCAGCCTGATGCCATAGGGATGGGCCACATGCTCTATCACACCCCAGCCCCTGTCCCACACTGCCCCATGGTGGGAGGTAGGGGCCACCATCGCCCCCCTGACCTCCATCATTCAGTCCTGCAGCTGATCAAGTACCAGAGTGTGCAGAGCAAGGTGAGGCTGGTGTGTGCCCGCGAGAACCAGAAGAGCCTGAGCAGGGACTTCATCTTCCCCGGCACGCGGGTGAGCGGCAACGGCTGTGCCCACGGCGTGTCCTGGGGGAATATGGGGCCCTTGGGAATATGGGAAGCAGCAAATCAGTGGTCTTAGGACTGAGACCACCCCTGCAAGCTGGCTCCTACACCTGGGGGTGATGTCCACCTGATCCAGGGATGCTGTGCCCCCCATCTCTCTAAGACACTCTCACCATCCTGCAGAAGTGAGAGGCTTTTTGCCAGCTGCTGCAGCTGATGAAGATCCAGCATTCCAACCTGGATGAGCCTGAGATCATCTCAGTGTATGTTGGGACATGGAACATGGGTAAGGGGCCAGGAGAAGGTGGCCTTGTCCTGGGAGGTTGTTGTGGCTCTTTGTGAGCCTGGCTGGGTTTTGGGAGGTGTCTCAGGAAACCTCAGGTCTGAGCTGGTTGTCAGTTTGAGGAGGAGGCTGGAGAAGACACCAATCTGGCTGCCATGGGCTTTATCTGTCCTGTCATGATCCACTCACTTGGAGGATGTTGGAGAGACAGAGGAACAGGGATATCATGAGAGTTTTGGGCTGTAAATCCCAGCAGCAGTCTGGGATGCACATGGCTGATCCATGGGGCTGGCATGCTGCTTCGCAGCCCTGGCAGTTCCTGGAGATAGCCAGGGCCTGTGCTGGAGAGGAGCTCGGGAGCCTGGCACGTCTCCTCTGTGTGACCCGTGTCCCTGCCCGCAGGCAGCACGCCCCCACCCCGCTCCCTGGCTTCCTGGCTGACCTCAAGGGGCTTTTGGCGCGTGCAGGACGAGACCACGGCCTGCATCCTCCATGACATCTACGTCATCAGCACCCAGGAGAACTCCCTGGGCAACCATGACTGGGTTGAGTTCCTCTGCACCTCCCTCAAGACCCTCATGGCCATCGACTACCGAATGGTAACGGAGGGCACAACCAGGCCCCCAACAGGCCTGGGGGGCTGCATACCAGCAGCCATTGCCCTATGGCTCCTACCCCAACCCCCAGGTCCATCCCCACCCCAAATCAGCCCAGGGAACATCATGTGCCCCACAGACTTCATGAGTGCCGCCCCCAGGAGTCAGGGATGGGTTGCTGACCTACCTGCCTGTCCAGCCCCATCCTCCGTGGCCATGGGGCAGGATGGGGGCCAGGCAGGCTCACCCCCTGGCGCACCACAAGTGGCCCTGCAGTGCCTGTGGAGCATCAAGATCGTGGTGCTGGTGAAGCCAGAGCACCAGCGGCGCATCAGCCACGTCCATACCTCCAGGTCCATACCTCCAGCGTGAAAACCGGGATCACCAACACACTGAGTAGGGAGGGGATGGGGCAGGGAGATGACCCCGAGGGAGGGGATAGCCTGAGGGCCAGGACAGGACCTCTGGGCTCCCCCAGAGCTCAGTGGTGGCACATCCCTGCAGGGAACAAGGGAGCTGTGGGCATCTCCTTCCTTTTCAATGGGACTTTCTTCGGCTTTGTCAGCTGCCACCTGGCCTCTGGCAGCAAGAAGACCCACAGGTGATGCAGGGATGGGGAGTATGGGGCTTCCCTGGGGCAGGTGGGTGTCTCAGGGGGCTGGAGGAGCCCTGAGAGGCTGTGGGGCTGCCCCTGTCCCCAGCTGGCAGGAACAGAATGAGAGTGAGGTGCCCCCGGGGTGGCTCATACAGTGCTGCTGTCCCCCTGAAGGCGTAACCAGAACTACAGTGACATCCTGCACTCCCTGGCTCTGGGGGACAAACGTCTGGGGGGCTTTGATCTCACCCTGCGCTTCACCCACCTCTTGTGGTTCGGGGACCTCAACTACTGCCTGGACATGGATGTGCAGGTAGGACCCTGCAGGTGCCAGGCTGGGGACAGTGGGTGGAGAGGAGCCCAGGGGGTCACTGTCCCTTCCCCAGCACAGGACATCCTCACTCAAATAGTCAAGGAGTTTCAAGCCCTCCTGGCTNTACCTCCAGGTCCATACCTCCAGCGTGAAAACCGGGATCACCAACACACTGAGTAGGGAGGGGATGGGGCAGGGAGATGACCCCGAGGGAGGGGATAGCCTGAGGGCCAGGACAGGACCTCTGGGCTCCCCCAGAGCTCAGTGGTGGCACATCCCTGCAGGGAACAAGGGAGCTGTGGGCATCTCCTTCCTTTTCAATGGGACTTTCTTCGGCTTTGTCAGCTGCCACCTGGCCTCTGGCAGCAAGAAGACCCACAGGTGATGCAGGGATGGGGAGTATGGGGCTTCCCTGGGGCAGGTGGGTGTCTCAGGGGGCTGGAGGAGCCCTGAGAGGCTGTGGGGCTGCCCCTGTCCCCAGCTGGCAGGAACAGAATGAGAGTGAGGTGCCCCCGGGGTGGCTCATACAGTGCTGTTGTCCTCCCTGCAGGCATAACCAGAACTGCAGTGACATCCTGCACTTCCTGGCTCTGGGGGACAAACGTCTGGGGGGCTTTGATCTCACCCTGCGCTTCACCCACCTCTTGTGGTTCGGGGACCTCAACTACTGCCTGGACATGGATGTGCAGGTAGGACCCTGCAGGTGCCAGGCTGGGGACAGTGGGTGGAGAGGAGCCCAGGGGGTCACTGTCCCTTCCCCAGCACAGGACATCCTCACTCAAATAGTCAAGGAGTTTCAAGCCCTCCTGGCTGTTGACCAGCTCAACCTGGAGCGGAAGAAGAACAAGGTGTTCCTGCGGTTCAGTGAGTGTGGGGACAAGGGCACTGCTCCTCCCACTGAGACAGTGGCACCAGGGTCCCCACAGCCCTGCCCGTGTCACCCCCAGCTCTTGAGGTTCCCCTCTCCTGGCACAGCCCTGCACGAGAGCCTGGGGGACCTTGGCGTGCACTGGGCCAGGGGAGCCAGCCATCAGTGTGAGCCTCCTGTGGGGGCCATGATACCCCATGGGGACAGGCAGGCACCATGGCCCCCATGCCACCTGCGTGTCCTGATTCCAGGTGAGGGTGACATCTCCTTCCCTCCCACGTACCGCTACGAGCGGGGCACCTGGGACACCTACATGTGGCAGAAGTCCAAGCCCATGGGGGTGAGTTCCAGAGGCCTCCCTCCAAGCAGGATACTCTGGGGACAGGGACAGCAGGGTG
>WAAE01010293.1:0-192356 GCA_013400495.1 Nicator chloris
TATGATTTTCTTTTTCCTTCAGGCCTTGCTTTTTCACTATCTTCAATAAAAAGTGCACAAGTATAATTTCTGTTTCTCATACACATTTCATGCACACCAAATCTGGTTGGGTATTCTTCACTCAATTACATATTTCTGCTAATGCTGTTAGTCGCCTTTACCTCTGGGTTGCTTCTGTTCTCAAGAGTGAGTTGTTAGCCAGGGACAGAATTTCTATTATATTTGGGAATATTTACTGTATAAAAAAATTCTGACTGAAATCCACTATGCAGAAGACTAGATGGCATCACCCTAGAAAGCCAGATATAAGGATGAACTCAAGTTTTTATTTTGTAGAGACTTTCAAGAATGAAGACAAAGCATCTTAAAGCACTATTTGGTGCTTAAAACTGGTTTAAGTCATCCCAGTAGAGACAGTCTGTGTAAAGGAAAAGACAGAAAGAAACAGAAGTATCCGTAACTGTGTTTCAACAGGAAACTTGAACACTCCTGGGTGTGTTCACTGGGAAGCAGGTTTTGGTTCTAAGCACAGAAAGTGCCTGCTGGAGCTTGACCCTATTGCGTTGTGCAAGTTTTCTAAATGAACAGAAGTGCACCAAAGAAATGCCAGAGTCCTACCATCAGCAGCTTCTCCTACTGGAAATAGGAGAGAAAACTTGGACAGAGAAATGGGTAGCTTAGGTCGTTCCAGGTGGTGCCAGACTCAGGACACCTCCATATTAAGTGCATGTTCGGGGTCTCCTTTTAAGCCTAAGATAACCTTCAAGTTCTGTTGCTACATTAAGGGCTTTGAAGAAAGTAATTGCTTATGTTTAGAAAGTTACAATCTTTCTAAAAAAAGCTGCTTCAAGAGAAACGTCTTTCTTTAAAGATGAGCTGAGCAGGAGCTCTAGACACATTTTCCAAAGGCATTATCAAACCAAGTCAAAAGTGATAGAAATGTCATCTAAATATGATATTATTAAAATAAATCATTAAGCCCCAAAAGTGCCATAAAAATAATACACAAAGGAGACACAGCAATATTGATCATTAATATTTTCCCAATAAGGAGGTCCAATTTGTAGACCAGTACTAATGAACTGACTTGTTTACCTCTGATATCTTTTTCTACACTAAAGCAATTTTTCTGGGTCACAGATAGTAGATTGATCAACCACAATACACCTACACAAGTGCAACATTTAAATACCAAAGTTCAAAAAAGAGAAAGAAACTGTCTTCTAGAAAATAAAAGCTGTGAGAATGATGTCTGGGAGGAAAGTGCTTTTCCATGGCAACCTTGAAAGGCTGCCGTATTCACAGAATGTCATTTCCCACTATGCTACTATTAATCAAATACAAACTCCAACGAGTAGGAGATTGGATGATGAAGTAAACACCACAGATTTCATTTAAAAAATAATAAAGATTCTCTTTAAATATTCTGCTTACCTGTGAGCCTGGAGACATGCAAGTGATTATGAAAAGTTGACACTTTTGGCATGACTACGTTTAGTGGTTTCAAGAAAATTCCACTTAGACCATTTAGGAAAAAAAAATTACATTGGCTTGAGCACAAAGTTGGAGATTAAAGGGAACTTGTCCTCTGCTACTTTTCTAAGTAATGCCTGACCAGACAGAAAAGGTAATTTTTTAACATTTCTCACACTGCTTCCAAACAGGCAATTCCGTCCAATCCATTTTCAAAGACTTGTGCTGCTAAATATTTAACAGGGAGATTTTCACAAGGGTGTTCATAAATCGTGAATTCAGCCCTTGCTGACAGAAAGAAAAGTTTGAAAGTCACTAGGGACTTAGAGGCTGAGGGAGCTACACCCACTCATTTCTTGCCTCTTCACTTGAGCAGGTCATTCCTCTCTCCTTCAAAAAATAGCTGATTTTCTAAAATATAGTGGTCCCTGCCCTGACAGGTATTTACATCTGTTGTGCCTCCTATAAATCACAGAATCTTAGAACAGCAGAGATTGGAAAGGCTCAGCCTTTTGAGGGAAAATACAGCCTAGGTGAGGTTACCTAGCACCCTGTCCAAATACATCTCAAAAACCACCTGTGGTGGGGACTCTACACATCCCTACAGAGGTTAGTCCAGTGATTGGTCCCTCTCACGAAAAAAAAAAAAAATCTTTTGTATAACAAGATGAATCCTCTCCTGCTGCTGGTTGTGACATGATCCTGGGTTTTGGTCCTCACCCTATCCAGCCTCCCTAATATAAGACACAGGCAATCATTTTGGTTGTTTCCATTTCCCATTTCTGAGGGAACACTTGTTTAAGATAATTTTTTAACAATAGTGCAGGTGGAGAATAACTTCATTCACTGTGACCTCCTGTCCCTTTCCAAGACTGTATTTTTAACATATTAAGAATGGTTATAAGAATTTGTACCAGCAAGTTTTGCCCTCTAGTGGAAGGGGAAGCAAAACACAACAAATAATTAGAAACTAACATCAGCCATCGATTGACCCTGTGGACACTGACCACGTGGCTGGAGAGACAGTGAGTGAGTCACTCCATTTTATTCCTTATCCTAAAGGATGAGAAGTGGAAAGAGGAAATTCCAGCGAACTAACAGAGAAAATATTCCAGGTTTAGTAGAGAACAGAAAGAAATTCCCATGCTGTTGGGATGTTGTTTACAGAATGGGTCTGTTTTGAAATCCCAGCACCTTATCCTGTGTCTGCTATGCTATGCTATCTGCTGCTGCAAGTATTTATGACAATAAATTAAATAATTTCTTTTTGGAAACATTAGTACCTCAGACTTCAGTTGGATGGTATAGGAAATAACAGGCAAATACTGTTAGGAATTTTATCAGCATATACTGATGCAAATGCTAAATATTGATCATGAGAATAAAATCAAAATTAATCTTCCTTTGGTTATCAACAAATTTTAGTATTACAGACCCAAACAGACGCATTAAAAAAATTCTAGCTGATGAATATTTGCTTTTGGGTGGAAAAAACCTCTGTTTGTATTAAAATAGCCCAGTATTGACATCCGATTATTCTGTTTGCCAAAGTACAGCTGACATGACATACCAAAATTTACACTATCTTAGTTCTCTTCCGACACCTTTTTCCTGACTTATTCACTTTTATATTCAAATTTCTGAGTTTTTAGCATTGGTTTCATTAGCAACAGTAAATACCCATTTTCATTCCAAAAAATGGTTTTATTGTTCATATGAACTGTTTGTTCATGTGAATGCCTTCAACGAACCAGGAAACTTGTCAAAAATATTTGATTATAAAATCTTTTCTGCCTAAGTAAATGTGTCAGCCCAGTTCAGTAAAAGAACAGAACTTCTGTTTAAACCAGTCTCTCAGATGTGAAAAGGTGTTTTTGTTCAGGATGTCTCAAAGACAGAATGGAAGGCTAATTTTAGTTTTAGTTTCAGTTCTGGTTCATCCTCCTAACTGGGTAAATTCTGTAAATCCCACAGGATGGAGGGGCAAATATCAAACACTGCTGACATTGCCAATTAACCTAAACTATCCTAGAATGGAGAGAGAAAGGCATTTCCAGGTATTTCTTTGGAGTCTGACAGTTGATCAATATGTATTCTCTGCAGAGATTATACATTTTTCCAAAGCAATCTTGACTCCCTGTCTAGTGTGCCTGAAACTAGTGACACATATTTCAACCTGGTCCTTCCCCTGAAGAGAAAATCATGACATAGCCTAAAGAAACAGCACCCAATGCCTACGTTTTAACCTCTTGCATCCCAAACAAGGGCACTGTACATCTCCGAGTGACATGGGCTCTCCTGGAAACAGGGTTGGATCATTTGCAGCCAGATTCTGGGTTAGAAGAAGTGGAAATAGAAGGATACACCTGAGAGATTCCAAACAGCATCTTTTATGAACTTCCACAATAGATGTTTTCTAGGGCGGGGCCTCTGTTCAGGTACTGTAAATACCTTGTGTCAGCTGCTCATCAAAAAGGCTTCAGTTAAGGCACAGAACACAATTTTCACCTTACAAAGCTCATTAGCCAGCCCTGTTACCCACATACCTTGGACTACAGAGATTTTTGTCCCACTTTTCCAGTGCTGTTTCAAAGAAGATAATAATGTCAGCAATAACATCATTCCCTTTGTACTGGCAAGAGAAAACTGCTTGTCAGGATGACAGATAGAGCCACTGGAAAAGTCTGTATTACTCTCAGATTAGTCTCCCTTCACTCAATCACCAAGAAAAAAAGAAATACCCCATTACTTTAGTGTGGGTAAATGTTAAAATTAATCTGAGCATGAGTAATGAAATAGATTATTTCTGCTTCAGAGAAGAAATAGTTGGAACGAAGAGTGGAGCCTGTCCTAGCTTGTCTAGAGAAAGCAAGACCCAACACAAGCTGTGTCAAGGAAAGGAAAAGGTGTAATATCTCCAGGAAGTTGGACTTACAGGCTCATCTGAGATGCATCTCCCACAGCACTTGCCAGCACTGAATCCTAATGACTCAGATGAATTCTGCCTAGAACTAAAATGATAACAGCCTACAAAGATCTTGAATCACACTATACTTGATGCTCACTTCATCGTATAAAAAGTTGTGTCTGTAAGGGCTATAAGGATTCTCATGAACATCACACAAAATGGAAGAGAAGTGGCTGAAAGGTCCAGGGTTTGGAGGGACCAGGGTCCAGTCAGTGAGGGAGATGGATGGAGGACACAAGGGGACTTAGTTGGAGGAATTTGTTTCGATGGATACAGAGGGTGGGTAAAAAAAAAAAAAAAAAAAAAAAAGAAAAGTAAAGTAAAGTAAACAGAAACAAATTAATGGGTGCAAAAAAGAAGTTTGGACAAAAATCAAAGTGCTTGTCTTGTACCCCTTTGTGTCTCCTTGGTCTTGAGGATTAACCAGGAAAGGCACTGAACTTTCATGCCAATACAATTGAACTACACTAAGCATTTTCATCAGCACAAAAGCGCACACAAAAAAACCTGCAGTAGATGTCTCGTTAAACCAGTTATACTTTGACTGTGGTCCAGTGCATCTCCTCCTGCAGCTCAGCTGGTGCTCAATTGACAGAAAAGGAAATCCCTGAAGGATCCTGTGCTAGGATAAAATGAGCATGTTTGGGAGATTTAATGAAGCAGGAACAAAACCAATGTAAAAACAGTGTCTGAAAGGTACAAAAGATGGCTGGATCTGTATATGAGTAGGACCACTCCAGGGTTTTTAGCAAGACTCCAACAAGACTTTTGAGACATTTACGTGTTAAACCAGTGAAGGTGCATACACAATATTTTTTGCTGCTCTAAGTTGTCAGTAGTTAATAGTTTTTCTGGTTAAGAAAATCCAATATGTATGCTCTTTTCGTGACTAAAGGATAAAATCCTTTTTAAAAAGAGATTTTCAAAATATTGGGGATAGAGTCAAGGAGGCATACTCAGGTTTTGGAACACATCTTGCTCTTAGATTTTGTCACGGCTGTTGACACAATACCTCCTGGATTCTCCCCCAGTTGGCTGGCTGTCTAGACCAGAAACTCCACTGTGCTGTGCCTTTGAGGCAAAGAAGCAGAAAATTTGTGACAAGAGCTGTGATTAGCTCCAGCAGAAGCTGATGCATCGCCCACCAAACGAGTGAGCATGAGCAAAGAGCGGATCAGAGCCCGGCAGCAGCCCAGCCACTTCATGCCAGCCTTGCCTCCTGCTGTGCTTCTTCAAAGGCACCAGTCCTGCCTCTATTAATGATAAACCTTTGCAAACTGGTCACACAGGTTCACATCAAATGTCGCTAGTATCTCTTTCCTTCGTCCTTATCTTTCTTCTTGCATTGCCCAAAGTAATTTATTTTTTAAATGACAAAGGGGTCTGTAAACATTCTTGCTGATAAATATTTGCAAGCACATGAATTCTCTAACATTCATTATGAGTCATTTTATATAATTATGTTACAAAATGCTTAATCTTCCTCCAAAAAAAATTTTTTTCCCCACTTACAAATTAAAATCTTCATAAAGCTGTCATATCAGCACTGCTACAGAGTTATATCCAGTTCCAGTGTATTTAATGGGTCTTTTTTGAATGAAGTGGAACATACTTAGAAAATTCCTGGAACACTACTGAAATGTACTAAGAGGAAAAAATTCTTTCTCATGATGGGAAAAATATAATCTCCACTAAAGGCATCTAAAAATGTGGGAAGCTTAATATTGTTGGATTTGAACCTCAAAAATATTACACTCTGTAAAAAGCGCTTGAGGGGTGGATATTCACTAGGTAATAGTAATGCCAGTTGTATAGGCCCTCAGGTGGCAGAATATGCTAACATAAAAAAAAAAGGCAAAATAATCTGGTGGTTTTCCTTGGTTTATTAAATTTTATTGCCACATGAGTGTAAATCTATATACACTGTACCCAGAACACAGGTGATAAAAGATGAACTACTGTGAGCTGAACTACATCCTTTGCAGATGATCTTTACTAATTTAGATTTTTTTTTTCTCAGTTAATTGCTTTGGATTATCTGCATGAGACCATCTACCTGTTAAAGGAAAAACTACTATTTATTTTTAAAGGAAATGGGCTTTTCCACATAGTGACATTTCTTAACGAAATGAAAACCAAACAAGCTACTTTCTGGTGTGCAGAAAACACAGTGTGTTCAACAGAGGGATGTGAAGCTGAGGGTCAGCAGTTACAGCTGGCTGCATCATTATACCTCAAACTGAATGTCACCCACATAGTCACCAGCACTCAGTGTCACACTGAGAGGTTTGGCAGGGCAGGGAGGTACTGCAGAGGTCTAAGAAAAATCAAAAGAGATAAATTAATAAAGCTGATGCCATCTGGAATCTCATCTCCTCTCTACTCCGCCTCGAAGATGCAGTCTGAAAAGGTCTGTCCTTTCAAGATGGGCTACGTGAAGGAGAGGCAGCAACGTTACCTAGAGAGGTCGTTGTTGGCAATGGTATTAGAACGAAAGGAAAAGAAAACTCAGAGAGAGGGAAAGAATAGAAATGCAAAAGCTGAACCTCCCAGCATGACTGGGAAAATCTTCAAAGAAAAACAGGGAAAATCTGTAACAGTATGAGCACTTTGGCCCACAGCAACAGTCAATACCTGCTAAGTTCTTATCTGAGGATAGATTAGCACTGTCTCTTCCACAGAGAGTAGAATGCTTAGCTCCCAGTCTCCTAGTTTTAATTCCCAGCTCTTCTATCCCATGAAACAGTAAATTTACCCAGTTTGGGGGGAATACTGGTAGGAAGAACTCCCTCTCTTTGGAAGTCAGCCACCATGCAGCCAAAAATGATTTTGCTGAGAGCAGATGAAGGGGGAGAATGAGTCATTAGTCTTTACAAGCTAAAAACCCCACGGTTAGAGACAACCAGAGCAATTTTCAAGCTGTTGTCTTGGCACCAAGCCCAGTTCCACAGTCAGTGCTGCAGCCTTCCTACAAGCACTAAAATCCCTCAGGAAAGTTTCACAGATGCTGTAAGATTGTGAACATCCTCACTTGGGCATCCAAGTCTCCTCCCTCCCACAAGGGATATAATATCAGCACCATGAACCTGCTCTGGGAGGCAGGAGCTGAAATTAAGAGCATATGCTGTCTTGTTCAGCACTTTAGTGTTTTCCCTAGATCGGCATATTATTATCTTATTAATTGTTCTATGAGACCACAATGAGAATCATATAGCCATTTCTCACACAAACAAAACCAGTTTCTGTTAAATGAATCCATCTGAATACAAGTCACTACTTCTTTTTTCAGAACAAAGATATCTTAGTAAAGATCTTCTAAAATAACAAGTATTTTACAGCAACTTGTATTATTACTTAGCTTAGGACAAAAATATCAATTTATCAGTACTATAGAGTGTATAACAATTCATTTAAATAAAGGAAGCAAAACTGAACCTATTAATTGTGAAATTGACTTTAAAGATAGTGCAGTATTGGTTTTGTTCATTTTAATATGTAGCTTTTATACAAAATAATTTTGCCTTCTGTTGTAACAACAACAACAACCTTGGACTTTTTATGCTGTCAGTATTTCAGTAACATGTGCCACAAGTAATTTATGAAGTGTAAGTTGATCATTTTCCACAGTTAGCTTCAAATGTCATAATGCTTCAAGCTCTGGCAATAACCCCAGGTTTATATTTGTCTAAAAAGATGAAGTTTGGTGATAATATAATCCTTTCATCAGTAAAACTATAGCCAGCATTATCAGTGTCCAGCCCTGATAAAAGGGAGGTCTGAACTGCCCCTGCCTTTGCAGGAAGGCTCTGCTGAGGTGGCCTAGGGCAAAAGCTCTCTAGAAACACGTCCAGATGACTCTCCTGCTCTTTCATCCCAGGAAAATGGCAGCACAGTACCTTGCCATCAGAAGGCTTTCAGTAAGATAAACCATGAATAACTCACTATCAACTCACCTGTAGTCACTGAACCCAAATATTCACAGTCAGCCTCAAAAGTTCAAAGTCAAATCGTAAATCACTATTTTTATTCATTTTTTCTTATATTTTATATAAACTCTACATTCTATGGAAACCTTTTGATGCCACCCATATGTGTTGCTGGAACCCAGTCACACCACAATTATTTTCCTCTGTACTGCTGCAATACTCTTGAGGAGTTCTTGGGTTTTTCTACATTAAGTCAGAGCTATGGAGAGGAATGGAAAGAGCTAAAATTAAATTCTTAATTAAATTCCGTTTTAAAAGGAAGAAGAGAGGGCTGCCATTGCTAAAATGTCTAATGTGAGTAGAGAGGCACAGGAGTAAGAGAAACTCAATTAGTAAGGTATTTTATTCACATCATGTCTGACAAGAGGACTATTGGCTTCATTTTACTTCCCTCCAGATGGAAGACTCAGAACATACTGGATAGGTTAATAACAAACTCTTACGGGGACATTCAGATTGTGTATCCTATTTAAGGTTTCTTTCCCAGTAATGCACACAAACACAAATGCATGAGGAAAGGCTGTCACTGCCATTTAGCTGGAGTTTCTCTGAGATAATGCCTCACAGAGGTCAGCACAGTTCAAGATGTGTTTTTGCAAAGTGATCCTACAGCTTCATGCAGAGGGCTGAGGGAGAAGACAGCATCTTTGCTGTCCCACGAGCTGCCCATGGCATGTGGTAGAACTGTGCCCTAAGTCTGTGAGGGACATGGATACAGACCTAGAGGAGATACGGACCTGGGGGAGCTTTGGGCTGGAAGTGAAACAGAAACACACTGGGGCTGCTCTGCAATCTCCCTTGGAGAGGAAGTTGTGAACCTTGCCCAGTCCTTGCTGTCATTTATCTTCAGAGAGGATTCATGTCTGGGCCCCAGATGAGGGAAGTACTTTCTAGCAGATACGATCTAGGCATCTGTTTGACAGGGAAGCACAAGACTTCAAACCTCTTTTTTACAATGTTTCTTACAGACTTCATGAAAAGATCCTCTCCTCAACATACAGGTTTTTACATCACCAGAAAAAAATGGCCCTGTAGAAAGCCCAGCTGCCCATCTCAGCTTGAAGACCTTCCTTTAGAAGCCAGGTGCCCCCTGGAATATCATCTAACTTTGCAAAAAAAAAATAAAAAAAAAAATAATGAAGAGAGACCAGGACAAAACAAGGATCTATTTTTACTCCTTCATCTTTAAGGAAACAGGCTGAGGCTACAAAATCCTTCAGAGTGAGAGCTACTCACCTGCTCAATATTTTGATCACTGATTTCTTCAAGGTACTTTTTAAAAGGATTGGGTTGATAGGGCTCCTCTTTTTGCTGTGCACTCTTTCCTTTCACCAGCACAGGACGAATGACACCAGGTTTTGTCTTGACCCATAGCACACCCAGGAGAAAAGAGATGGAAGAAGAATCACATAAAATACCTTATGATTTACAGAATATTTGTAAGACAAGTCAATTCTGGTGGGGCTGTACTGACTATATTTTAGAAAATTTTATTAATGATATGTTTCACCACCAAAATAATTCAGGTGTCATGCTGACTGGGCTCCTTTTAATACAGAGGGTGGGCAAAAGTGCCAAGAGCTGCTTTTAGGCACAGAACTTCATCACTGGTATGTGTTTATTACTGACAAAAAAATAGCTACCGAGCTGTCAAACCATGGTTTGTGGGTTTTGATGGCTGTTTTCTTTTTCTGGCTGTTCAGCTGCAGCTTGATAAGTTCAAGTCACACTTTATGCACAGCCACACATCTGCTTTCACACTGGGCTCCTCAAAACAGTAACTGTGAAAGAAGGAAGGACGACCTGTAATGCTGTTAACTTACACCCAGGCAGAAGCATGTTAGGAAAAGTCTTACTGGGGAATAATACCAGTGATTGTGTGCTGGATTTTATACAGTCATAGAGCCACTGAATCACACAGGTTGGAAAAGACCTTTACAATCATTGAGTCCAACCATAAACCTAACACTGCCAAGTTCACAACTAAACCATGTACCTGAGCACTCCATCTACACATCTTTTAAATATCTGCAGCATATTATATCCAATGAGTGGAAATTTTAAGACAGAGTACCAAAAGTGGGGACGTACTATTGATTTCAGGTACTGTAAATGATACAAATGTAGAATAGAATTGTTTGGATTGGAAAAGGCCTCTAAGATAATAGAGTCCCACCAATGACCTACCACTGCCAAGTCCACCAGTAAATTATATCACTAAAAGCCACATCTACACATCTTTTAAATTCCTCCAGGGATGGTGATTCAACCACTTCTCTGTGCAGCCTGAAGAAATGTTTCTTAATGTTCAGTATAAACCTTCCCTGACACGACTTGAGGCCATTTCCTCTTGTCCTGTCTACAGTCTGTTTTCAGGCACTTGAGAGTGACAAGGTCTCCCTCAACCTTCCTTTCCTCCAGGCTAAACAACCCCACCTCCCTTAGCCCCTCCTCACAGGACTTGTGCTCCAGACCCCTCACCAGCTCCACTGCCCTTCCCTGGACTCACTCCAGCCCCTCAATGACTTTCTCACAGTGAGGGTCCCAGGACTGGACCCAGCACTCCAGGTGTGGCCTCAGCAGTGCTGAGTACAGAGGGACAATCACTGCCCTGCTCCTGCTGGCCACACTATTGCTGATACAGGCCAGGATGCCACTGGACTTCTTGGCCACCTGGGCACACACTGGCTCATGATCAGCTGCTGTCAACCAGCAGCCCCAGGTCCTTTCCCACTGGATAGCTTTCCAGCCACTCTGTCCCCAGCCTGTAGCTCTTCATGGGGTTACTATGACCCAAGGGCAGGACCCAGCACTTGTCCTTGTTGAACCTCATACAATTGGCCTCAGCCCATCCACCCAGCCTGTCCAGATCCCTCTGCGCAGAACCCTCCTACCCAGAAGATCATCACTCAACTTGCAAACTGGCTGAGGGTTTGCAATGCTCTCATACAGATCCTCAGTAAAGATACTAAGCAGAAGGGGCTTCAGTCCTGAGCCTTGGGGAACACCCCTAGTGACCGGCCACCAGCCAGATCTAACTCCATTCACCACCACTCTCTGAGCCTGGCCACACAGCCTGTTCTTCTCTCCAGCTCCCTCTGAGGTTGCCCTGGTGTCACCCTGTCTTTTTAAAGTTTATCTTAGCCTTCTGTTGTTTATAGTTGGAGTCAGATTTTCTCACAGTCTTTTTATGTAAACAGCCTTGTTCTTGTAAGTACTTCTACTTTGTTTCGAATTCTTTTCTAGAGGAGGAGACAATTGATGGACATTTGTCTTGACCAATGTGATTGGAGAGGTGGTCCCTTCATCCTCCAATCCACAGCCATTTTTAAGATAGTCTATAAGTGATGTAAAATAAACTTTCTTCCTCTTTCTGCCATCAACAACTCAAGTGTGAGTGTCGTTCTTTGTATCCTATTGCAACACCCTGGCTCGGGACCCCTCTCTGTGCACCCCACTGGAGCGCTCCACTGCCAGCCCTACAGCCAGCACTTGAGCCACTCACCTCAGTGACAGACAGTATCTTTAAGAGTTCAGTTGGAAATGTACAATTTCAGAGAATCTAAGATCAGCATGGATATGTGATACCCATAATTTCAGACAAACTGGATTATTTAATCAAGAAAAAATTCCTTGGTTAGCAACCAGTCAACCAAAAAAATTGACTATTAACTTCTCAATTTAGTATGATTTTTTTTTTAATTATTACAGTAAAATCTGACTAGATGGATTGTGGCATAAACTCTAAGTGGAGACTAAGGGATAATTTTAAAATAGACATGTTCAGTGAGCCAAAAAAAGGAAGAAAAATATGCTTTCTCACTGGAATTTTAAAAGTAGTCAAGTCTTCAAAGATCTGTCATAGAATTTAAACTTCTAAATGAGTCAGTTGTATTCTCCTCTGTTATGACTAACCCATAGAAAATAAGTGGTCTCTCATAACTTATGTAGGCAACAGAAGTGTCACTGAGCTCCTTCTGTGCTTGCAGCACAGAGGGGCAGCTTGCCCAATTGGGACTCAGAAATAAGTGTTGTCACAGCTTGCCATCCTGGGTATAAAAATCCAGAGAAGAAACTAGATTCACTATTAGATTTATTTATAAGATAAATATATATATACTCAATAACATCATGCTGTATACTTAATAACATCATGCTGTGTATTTATAAGAGCAATACACTTCATCAGTCAGTCTGGAAAAAGAGAAGATTTCTATGAAAGTAAGCTTAAAATGCTGCAGCTGAGATTGCTGGATGTAGCATTTAAACTGAGTCATGGATCACCTTAAAACAAGATCTGCAGGCATCCAGCAAGGACAAGGCAAGAGGGATGTCCATTGGAGGGAAGGGTGCAGAGGGTGTTCTGTGCTCTCCTCAGCCCTGGGAAAGGACAGAGCACAGCCCAGGGTCTGAGGTGAAGGCAGCAGAGGCAGGTAGGAGCTCAACACATCCAGGCAAAGCAATGCCCAGGGAGCAAAATATCTTCCCTTAGATTTGTGTTTTCTACTCTCCCTCCTCGCCACAGACTGGGACCTTTTCATTTGTCTCATCAAGTAAGAAAAATATTCAACTGAAAGCAAAAATCAGCCATGCGGTGATACTAATTTTTTTTAAGAGTAGTAACTGTCAAGCTGCATCAAGAATGAAAAAGTTGATCTTTGCAATGAAAACAAAGATGTAGTGTTTATTTAATAAATTTATGGCCCATAGTTCATGACTATATCTTTGTAGGATTCACCAAAAGACACTTATTTTTCCATCAACATTTCTGAAAAGCATACGTAAAATGTCTGGATTTCAACATGAAGGTAAATATAAATTTAAAAGGAAAGGTACAGTTGTTATCAAGTCATGATTATGCAAACAAAGGACATGTGGCCTTCTGGCACTCCTCCACACCATGTAACCTTGCAATTAAAAGCCCATTGTGGTACCTGAAATCATCAAGGATAAGCTACTCTCCTTTTGTAAGAAACCTCTTCCAAAAGCATGCTGTAGAAATGCTTTTAAGGAAGCATTTTCTAAACAACATCATGCACTCAAGTGCTGACTGAGTCATATGTTTATGTCTGACTCTGCTAGAGTGACAGATGTCAGCCAGCAACCAGAATTCTAAACACTTTATTAGCACCCCGACAAGCTACATAAAATCTTTGATCCAAAACGAAGAATTTGAACACTTTCTTTGATGACAAATGTCACAGCTGACATGCTGAGAAACAATCTAAAATTAAGTTTCGCCAAGGAAACTGTTGGTCTTCCTACAACAACATCAAAAAATGGTAAAGGCTGCTATGGTAGGTAGCACTGGGCTGCCATCATATGTGTATAGAACTTTCAGCAAAGGACACAGGGCCAAAGCACAAGGTCCAGAGCTGACCCATAATCAGTGATACTGACCCAGTGCCAGGGTGTTCTGGCATGGGTTTGGCCCAGGTCAGCAAGTGCACAATTAGAAATAAGCTACAGGCTGGGCCAGGGTGCCTCTCTATAGGCAGCAAGGACAGGGCCACCCTCCCTCAGGAACAGAAGGTATTTTGCATGAAAACAAGCCTTATATAACATCTGTCTGAACAGTCAGAATACTGATGTTGGCAGATGTATGGGCACCTTCACCTCTAATTTTCTGCCCTGTTACTATGACACTGGTTGCCCCTGAGATCTTGCTGAAACTGGTGTATCAGGTCCCAGTTGCAACTCCATTCCATGACTGAGAAAACAAGGGGGATTTGCTTGAAACTGGAAGAGGGCAGGTTTAGATCAGGTATTAGGAAGGAATTATTTACTGTGAGAGTGGTGAGGCACTGGAACAGGCTGTCCAGAGACATTGTGGATGGCCTAACCCTGGTCAGGTTGGCTGGAGCTCTGAGCAATGTGGTCTAGTTAAAGGTGTCCCTGTCCACAGCAGCAGGGTAGAACAAGTCACAAACAGAGTTCCTCAGAGATCTGCTTGGGAATCGGGCTTTGCATTATGGATGCAGGTCAGATAGAAAAGAATGTCTGGTAAGGTGACAAAATTTGCTGGTAATACTACTTAGGGGACTAAAAATATTGATGGAAAGAGTTACAGAGAGATCTTACAATACTGAGTGAATGAATGATAAAAGGCAAGTGAAACAGAACTGAATTCAGCATTGATACATTTCACAGCAAAAATCTGAACTACATCCTAAATTTGCTCATACACCAATGAACTAATTAGATGAGGAATCAGCTCTCACTGCTCAGGAAATACATCTTGACTTTATCGTGTACCGTTCTGTGCAAACATTGGTTTGCTGTGCAACACAAGCAAGAAGAACTAAATAAAGTACTGTAGATTGTTAAGAAAGGAATAGAAATAGCAATAAAGGACCTTCTCACATCCTCGTGCAAATAGAAAGTTCTGTATTCAGAGCTATACAAGAGTAATTTATGGTTTTAGTCTTCCAGTCTCAAAAACAAAAACCTGAAAAAGATACAGAAAACGGCAAGAAGGATCATCAGTGATATAGGACAGTATCCATACTTTCCAAAGAGTGACCAAGGAATTTTTAATTTTCTACATGAAACAGATGACTGGTAGCGTTAGCTCTAGTTAATACCTAGAAAAAGTTGATGTTATTTAGAAAGTGAAGAAAGAAAAATTATCTGCTATTTCAGTACAAGAACTGAAATCATAGGTTAAAAACAAAGGAATATAAAGTGCTATTTTGCACCATGCATAATTTAAGAGTAAAGCCTATTGCTAGAGAATGTTATAGAGACCAAAATACAACAAAATTCAAAAAGAAACTGGAAAAAATCATGAAAGAAGACACAGTCAAAGATTGCTAGGAGAAGAAATTGATTGAGGAAGTCCCTAAGATTCCATTAGTTGAAATAAAAGGGAAAAAATTTTCATCTGCATCTCCTTTTTTCCCTAAGCATTCATTCGTTGTCACTGTCACTTGTGCAGGCTCCATGATTTCTCTTCTGACTCTTCTTCAGAAATTTTGGCTCCAACAAGATGAAACTGTGATCAGAGCTAAAATGAACATCTAATATATAATCCCCCTTTCTTATTTGATCTTACCCTTGCTTTTCACTCATTAAAGCAGCTTTGATGTAAAACAGAGTGTAAGAAGAAAATAGATGCTAGAGTCTTTTTGCATTTAACCAGAATTGTACAAGCAGAATATTAAAAGAGTCCAAGAACCAGCAGCTGACTCTACTGCTGTCACACACCTCAAGATGCAGCATGACTCTGTGCTTGGGCATTTGGCCCATGGGTTTACAAGTAGTGTCAGGATTTATAGCTACTTAGAACAGGTGTGTATTCAGTGCAGAAAAAAAACCCAATACAGCTCTGTAGAAGCAATGCAGCTTTGTAAAATGTATTGACCGGAGTTTTTTTCAAAGGATTAAGAAAGCAAGTAATTAATAAAATTTTGTGCTTGTGTAAATTTTGAAAAACAGTATATCACAGCTGTGCTATACATACCAGCTGACTCTCAGCTACTATAGGCACTGACTTGTAAAGGTTGGCCTGCAAAAAAGATGAGTATATACAGAATTACATGCAATATCTTTGTGATTATATTGATAACAGAAAAAAATCTAGGTACAGTACTAGGCTTAGCTTAGCTACAGAAGCTTTTCCCACTGATGCAGTGGTATGAGAGAATATAAAACATTCTCATTTCCAGTTTATTTCTAGATATAATCAAATAAATGCCTGTTAAGATTTTGGAGGTTCTTTTTTTCCAAGTGCAACAAAATTTCCCTTTTTCATCTTGATCTAATCTTGACATTTAAATCTTATTTTCCTGAGCCTGCCATTGTCTGTTAATTTGCAGCATCAATGTTATTAACATTTTGAATAGTACTGGGTTGAGTACCTTCTCAACCTTTTCTCACTTTACAGTAGGAGAACCAGAACAATCCTACTTAATCCTACTTATGTCAATAATATGGGCATTCATTTTCCCAGTTAATCATGAGAAATTCCTATCTAGAGAATCATTGTATTATTATTGAAAATCAGTAGTATCATCCCTAAAGCCATCTGAGATGCATTATTTTCAATGGTGAATGGAATCATATCAAAGACTATACAGTTTTAAAAGTGGTTAAATTACAACTGTAGTATTTAGTTGTCAGCTGTTATAAATTGAAGTTAGTTTTCGTACTTTTTACACACTCCCTTGCTCTTTATACAATCATTTACATCCCTAAAAGATTCTGAAGTTCATGAGAGGATAAAAGGTAGCTGAGGCCAAGGCAAATCTATAACATTTAATTTTTAAATGGCAGATTATTTCAACATATTTCTATAATCTACTACTCTATATAACCTGTTGAAGTAATTAGCAATATTACCATGTGTGCATACATACACCTTTATGTGTGGTGGTTATAAATAATACTTTAGCATTATTCATAAACATATTTAAGCTCCTCTTTTAACCAAAGCAACATTTTGACAAGCATCTCAGTATTAGATATCATAAATACAAAAAGATAACTCTATGGAAACCACTTCTGTGTGCCCTTTCCCTAATGGCCAGAGGACAAAACACCACTTGGATTACTAACTGGGACAGAAATAACCTTTTTATATCCTACTAAGGCAGAGCAAGAGAGGAGGAAAGAGCTGTGATGCACCTATGCTATTACAGACACCTGATACATCCCTCAGGAGACTGCTGCAGAGTGCAGCAATGGCAGAGTGCAGCAATGGCAGAGTGCAGGAGAACCTGGACCCATAAGTTCAGGCACCCGAGCCCAGCCTGCGGACCCCAGTCTGCCTCCTGACACACAAAAAATTCAACACACCTGTACAGTTTATAGGAAAGATTAGCCTTCTAATAAACCCCTGTGTTATTCCCAAATGAATTTTTAAATATTGATTTGTTTCATTCATCTAGAAAGTTCTGGTGGAAATGGAAAAAAGTGTTTGTAAGAGTGATTTTCCATGCCATCCCTAGGCTTCCCTAAGCTGGATGCCTGAATTTATGGTATATGTCCATATTTCAGTTTTGGGAGCTGGAGATTTGCACTGGAGTGTTATTAAATACACTCTGTTCTCAAAGACTACCTCTGAAGTACACTCTTTTATTTCATTAAAAAGCTCTCCTCTGATATTCTTCCTAATTAGTATGAGCCAGCACAATCTGTCAAGGAAAAATCACAATGTGCAATAAAATATGCATACTGCCACATTCAAGAAGCAAAATTGAATTGATCAGTCAAGCATTGTGCTGGCATAAAACTGGGAGACCTCTGTTGCTTTGCCAGCACTGCTTTGATTTGAGGCTCAATAGAAATGCTGAATGATGAATAGTAAGCTGAGATTTCTCACCACATGACTAAATTAGTTGCAAGTAAAAAAAGGAACCTGCAGTAAATGTGTATGCCAGAGAGAGTAAAAATGTTAATTGAGTTTAATGTTTCAATAATTGAACAAATGACTCAATATAGATATTTTCATCATATGTTGGAACGTCTGTGTGTATGTCACAAAACAGCTTCAATTCATCTGAACTGTGGGTTTTCAGCCAGCTCTGTATCTTGGAAAGAAAAGTCTGGATTAACCCCAGATTCTGAAGGATAAGCAAGAACAACAGGACTTCTACCAAAGCAAGTCCCCTACAGTGCAGGCTGAGTCCAAAGAAATGCCCCCTTCAGCACCCATAACAAACAGTCTGTTTACCAACCAGCTTGGTTGTAACTTGCCCCAGGCTTGAGGGCAACTACAATGAAGAGGTGTGTGAGGAAATTAATTTTAATGTCACATTCACACAGGTAAAATTAGCACCAGACACAGCAGTGAAGAGACTCCAGCCAGGATGGGTTTACTACCGTGAGAAGACACCTCGAGTCCCAAATGCCAGCACTGTAATATATGTGCTTGTCTGTGCAAGTCAACATCTGATGTCACAGGTAGATGCTTGTTCAGACTCACCCAGGATTGTTTAGGAGCAGACAAAGTAAGCATTTTTGCATGCAAAATATAGAGCAATTGTAAAAGTACTTACATATCTGGTTTCACGCCCAGCTGCTCTCTGCAGTGTTGTTGACATCTTGTAAAAAAACAAATAGATACATAATCAATATATTGAGTCATTCTGAACAGTAACTCCAAGAGATTTTCAACGTTCTGAGAATTTTTTAATTGCTCAAATCCAGGAAAATTTAAGTTTTCCAGAAAGATTCACATCATATATGAGACTAAGGCATATTTAAATTTTGCTTGTATATTTATTGTAGAAAATACTGCTTAATTTTACTGCTCAAAAACATTGATCCTGCTCTGTTGAGGATGGCATTTAATATGAGAACTCTCATAACAAAATGCTTGTTATTAGATAGCCATAGGTATTGTTGCCCCACGAAATTGAAGTTATATTTGCTCACAAAATACAAAATATTACCTCTCCATGCTTCCATTTGCAAGAATTTGCTTTAATTTGACTAATCCATGACAATTCCAAGGCATTTACTTATCAGCTCTCTTTTTCCTTCCATGTCTATGACCTACTTTTACCCGCTGTTAAGCACTTTTTGACCTCATTCTGAGATCTTCACCACTTTTAGCTTGGTCCCTATGCTACATCCTGTTAAGCTCACCTTTTGCCCCCCTTTATTTAATTTCATGACTGCTAAAAGATGCCTCCCACTCTCAATTGTCCAAGGAAGTGGTTTTCGATACTCTAACTCAGCTTGGTAGCAGCATTTTAACCACTCCAGATTCTTCAGGCTCTGGAAAACATGCTCAAAACACTGCCTGCCCATCCTGCTATCACATTTCTGTCTTTCAGCCTCTTGGAGTCCAATTCACCACAGCATGCTGATTGACAGAAGTAATTTCAAAAACAAAAATTAAATTTGAATTGTATATTCAATATAGCCACTGAAATGCTGGACCTGTGCCCTATTCTTGCATGGTAGACTAGACATTCAGCACGATATCTTGAATGGATTAACTTTTTGATGTGTTCATCTGCCAGAAATTTCTTTCCTTCCATTTTTCATTGGATTTCTGCCATTCTTACTTTCCTAGAGCTACGAGGAGTAACTTAAATTTACCTGGAGCAAACTGAATACAAGATCTTCTTCCCTTGGTTAGCCATCCTTCTAAACCCATAAGGCACATCAGCATAACTTAATGAAACCAGAAGTTTAGAAATAGAAAATTAACCCTGCCTCTCACTACTTATTTCTTAGTTATCCAGGAGAAAGAGATGTTGCAGATATCCTCATTCTGGGAGCAGTGAGACTTAAAATGAAATCAGAACTTCAGAGCAAGTCCAACTACTAATTTAATATTCCCATTATTTGAAAATAAATAATGAACTTGAAACAACCCTGTGTTCTGAAAGATGCTTCCAGCCTTTGGAAACATTGAAACATTGTTTGCTTTGTAGTAAGGACACATGCATGGGATGAAGTCTGGGAGAAGGCCGGAGACCCTGCAATATGGCAGGCAAAGTATGAGACATTTTTAGCCTCTGAAGCCTTAATACACTCTTTCTCTTTCATAATATATCTCCTGACTTCAGGAAAGCCTCCTGCAGCAAAGATTGCACTGACTCCAGGGCTACAGTTCTGTCTTTCCATGTTTTTTTAAGCACCAAACACTTTTGATGTTGCATTTCCTAGCTGCAGCTTTGAGTTGCCATTGGTTTTACTGTTGCAGGAGTCTCTACTGCCTACTGATTTTGCCTGCCTTCACAATTACTTGAAAAGAGCCCTTTCTGTGGAGGTGGGCTTATTGACCTACCTTGCCAACATCTGACTCTGTGCTCATCTGCAGAAAACTTGGAGAAGACTCACACCGGCGCTGCAAAATTATTTTCAACAGAGAACGAACATATTAATGACCAGAGCCAAAAGGCAAGAAAGAGAATAAGTCCATTCCACATACTGATGGGTTACCATAGTCAAGGGGTCCTGCAGGACTTGATCAATGACAGCACACAGCTCTTCAGTTTGTTGTCTGAGCTGGGCAGGGGAGCACATCTGAAAAGGGAGGATGGATCACTCAGTTAAACTTTGCTTTTTGCTTTCAAATATAGATCTGAAGGATAAAGAACTTCACTACCTCTGAATGAGTGTCCAAAGCAGTGCCTTCAGTCACACTTGCAGGCTTGGTCGGCTCTTCTAATGCCTGCAATTCAAGAGGTATTGGTGTGATACTGAGTTGAAAATTTTGAAAACAAAGCAAACATACACTTTTTCCAATACTCTGTTTCCAAAGGTGGCACTTTCTCTTTCACCATGGAAAAAAAAAAAAAAGAAATTACAGGCCTAGTCATGTTCTTTAGGTTACCAAAACCTGATTCAGAATGTAGATATGGGTTTACAGAGAAGAGAGTACTGAAGCAGGGTGAATCATCTCCACTTTTGGAAAATCGGAAACTACCAGTCCAAATTGTCTTCTCCTTCAAGAATGCCCCCTCCTTCCCAGTAAACACAATATGGTGAGTGTGCACTGTGTGCCACAGAGGTGTTGGGGGCTGCCTGCTGTGTGCCAACAGGGAGCCACCACCTCTGAGCAGGTGGAGAAGGCAGGGACCCAAACACACAGGAGGCCCTTGCTTTTCCTTCAGTAGATGTTTTCTGTAAAAAGTGTTTCCTGTTTAAAGAGGATGGTGATTTCACCTTGCAAGAAAAATAGTGTTTGCCATTCTTGGGTTTTAGCCTGAAATCAGAAATGTATGAAGCAAAACACGTTCTATACTCTATTTGTGCCCTCACACTAAGCAGGTATGCAATCTCTCCAAAACAAAACACAAGCTTCTTGTGTTTGGCTATACCACCCACTTTCCTACACCCGTACTTGGAGCAGGTTTGAGAACAGTGGAAATCAGTTTGCTGAACCCTTCACTTTAGAAGGGTCACAAAACACCCTCAAAAGCCAAAATCCACTGCTCAGTTCCCTTTTCATCTTCATCCAGCATCTGTGAAGCACATTCTCCCGGCCATCACCCGGTTTTTGCTTTGAAGTGATTTTCAAATAGACACCGTGCTGAGAGCAAAAATTACTCTGGAAGCCTGCTGATGTGTCTGCTGAAGCTGATCTACAGGGAAGGGAACTGCAGGGTTCGTGGAGTTTTTTGTTTAACACATCTTGGTTTTGTAAGGTTTCATTTTTTTTTTAATTTTGTTTTTTTAAAGCATAAGAGAAAAAAAGCGCATTCCAGTAAAGCCCATTTTCATGCATGTGGGATTCTGCGTTAATGGACTGGTGGGCATGAGGGCTCCCAAATACAGGAAACATATGTGGACCTGTGATGGAAATGTCAGAATCTTTAAAAAAATAAAAAAGAAAAGAAGCATACTTATTTCTGAGTTTTACTTTGCTGAGTACATTTGATTTCTTTCCCTGTCCAGCTACTGGCAGCATACATCTGTGTACACCTAAGCAAAAAGTTAATGACTATTTACTTTTAATATTATTATAATACCACTCACAAATGGTCTTGCACGAAAGGACATTTATGGAACACCACGTCTTCTACTAAAATTAAAAGTAGTTGCTTTCCAAATGTTTCTTCCTTCCTCTCTATCTCTTGACAAATGTGTTGGCCTTAGAGTAGTTGTAGTTCAAAAGATAGAAAGTGATTCCCTTTGATATACAGAAATTAATGTAATCTTGTCCCAACACAGACCATAAAGATAAATAGTCTTTCTCATCTCTGAAGTCTAATCATTGTCACTTGGCTAGAGTTTCAAAAAGACAGACAAGTCCTGTTGAAGAAGAGGGCTCAGCCAGAAAGAGCTCAGCACTGCACTCAAATACAGTGTCCCTGGTTCAATAAGCAATAAAACTAAGTAGAAGAGTCATTTCAGTACCTATTAGGGTCAGGATTGACAAAGCAGCCTAATGTAGAGGGATGATGGGTTTGAATGTGAGTTAGGAAAAAAGAAAACTTTAATCAGTCATGGTTTGGAGTAGGGAAATATCTAAGCTTCTCAAAATCCCCAAGAAACCAATAAGGTAATAAATATAATAAAGGGATGGTTAAGAAAATAACTACATGTTTCTGTTTCATATTCACTTCACCAGAATAGTGGGTGAACAAAATCAAGGGTAAGAAACAACTGCCCTGAAGATTTGGGAGAATCTTTCCAGAGGAATTACAGCTATATCCAAAAGTCTCTGTACAGAATCAAGATTGGCTAATTTAAGAATCTATCAGTTTCAGAAACTGAGTTCCCAAATATCCTTCCATTGTGGAGCCTTCAGTGACTAAGGAATTCAGGTGAGCACAGCACCAAGGTCTGTGCTCTCCACAGTCCCTCTGAGATACAACCATCATGCACAAGCCACACTGGAAAAAGCTGCAGTGTTCTCCCTTTCTGCACATTTGGAAAAAGAAAATTTTTATCTTCAAACCAATTAATCTAATTTCATTCACTCTTACACCTCTTTATTCTTTTTTTCTTTCTTTTTTCTTTTTCCTATTTTTCATTTTTTCTTATTTCAACAGCTGAGTTCTCCAAAGAAAGAATAGAAACAGGAAACTATACTTTCTATACCTATCCCTATCACCTCTACAAAGATAAATGGTTCTGTTTAATCTCTTAGCTTTTCAAAACACATCTCAATGTTTTCTTCCAGCATGCCTTCTTTTTATTTTCACGTTTCCACATAGAAAAAACTGAGATAAAAATGTACAGCAACTTTTTTCAAAATTACTGGTGTTATTGTGCAAAAATGTCATGATTAATTTCTATCTACATACTGCTGATTAGCACTATCAACAGTATTCAAGATTCCCTTCCTCTGCTGATGGTCCAACAATATTAGAAGTGGAACGTTCTTATTTAGACATTCAAATTTTTGATTATATATGAAACAACAGAGGCACCACAATTTAAATAACATTGTAATTTAGGTAATGGAAATGTAAAGCAATTTAAATGAAATAACCAGTTACTGAACCACTACTTTTTTTCCTTGAAAAGGGCAATTTTGGGGGTGTGATGCATTTGTGCCATTGACATCACTGATGACTACAACCCTTCCCTCCTCTTTCTTCCTTTTGATTGCTAAAACTCTATCAGAGCTGAAAGGATACTGGTAAATGATCCAAACACAAACTCTAATATTTCGTTAGAAGACTGAAAGGTCTAGGCAACATATGGGAAACACAGAACATCATTTCATCCACCAAAGACCATATCAATAGAAGGAGAAAAAAATTTTACGGCCTAGATCTGACAGAGCTTTCTTTCTGTATTGTGAAAACCCTGGACTGAGCATAATTTCCCCATCACTGTATTTTCCCAAGTCCTCAGCACATGCAAAAAAATCCCGCTGTATAATGGAACTTCGCACACTATTAACTCCTTTATCTTCTTTCTTGAAGATTCTGGGGGATTATACTGAAAATTTTACTGAAATTATACTGACTATTTTCTGTCCTGCAAAATAATTAATACTGAGAACTGCAAGACCGATGAAAATGAGTGACCTCATAAGCTGCTCCTACATTGGCACATTTGACTATTATTACAGACAAACTAGGTCTTTTATTTAGTCCTACAACTGCACAAATTATTGCCTTTCTTTCTTACCATGAGGTATTTGTCTCTAGCCTTGAGAAACACTTTGATGTGAACATATAATCTGGATGCAAAAAATTCACCTACTAAGTGCATACCAGAGATATTTGGGGAAAACTAAAATTTATTTTTATCAAAATATTCTCAACAAAATCTTGTCAGAAATGCTTTCCAGGTCCAGAAAGTTCTGACTGGCCTGATAATAGGCAATTGTCCAGCAGTTAGGTCAATCATCTGAGCGTGAGAAAAACTGGCTTCCAGGTTCCTGATGTATGATTTCAAGGAGCAACCTGTATCTGCATTTGCCATGATCAGTTCTTACAGCAATGGATTTCTGATAACACAATAACTAAGATTTTTCTAAAGGTAAGAACTTAAAGCTGAGTCTTCAGTATAGCTAAGTGCTGCCATATTTTCTCGGTTGCATTTCTTCCTTTTTGTTAAAAAAAAAAACAAACAACCAAACAAAAACCAACCAAACCCCAAACCTATCATACCCTCTTTTTCCTTCTGCATGCAGAGGAAAACACCTTTTTCTATTTTTTTTCTTCCACAAGGAGAATAAGCTGCACTGCCTACAGTCTGTTTTTGTAGGTGATGGGATGCAATTACCAGGTCTTTGGAGTTTTCCAAGAAGTGTAGCAAAATATGGAAAGACTGACTTTTTCTACATTTACTTAGAATTGAAATTATTGTTGTCTGCTTGTAATTAGTTGATAAATGTAATCCAGATGAGACAACAGTGGCACCTCTTCCATCCATAGCCAGTCATACCTAGTGTTTTTCAGATTTGGTAAGTGTGGTATCAGCCTCAGCTGTAAAGCAGGTTTGTGTCATTGACAGATTCCATCATCCTGGGTTGTAACACGTGTGCCACACTTTATCCCCAGTTCAGGTTCAGGGAAGTCTGAGCAGAATATTTGCAGCACCAAGTCTGTATGCCATGTTTCTTTTCCACCAAAAGGATGCTCAGACAAGGGAAATTCACCCCAATCAGTATGTGGAGGGGATGTGTAGCTGGACAAATGCAGCAAACCCATATTCCCCCACACAGACCTTGCTGTAGACCAAAGACCACCGAATTGTTAAGAGAATACTTTTTTGGTTTGTATATCGAAAGCCTACAACAGTTTTTGGGTTACATCTCAAATTTTACATAATGCTGAAGATGAAGTTAGACTTGTTTTAAGAAACTATTTTCAACGCCCTTGAAAGAAAGGAGTTCATAGGCTGCTCCTACATTGGCACATCTACTTGTTATTATTACAGACAAACAAGGTCCTTTATCACTCTACAACTGCACAAATTATTGCCATTCTTTCTTAACACAAGGTATTTAAAGTTATGAATTTTTCTGTAGCTCCTGGAAATAAAGTTTTCATCTATCCATTTTGACTGAAAGACATTGTAGTAGATATTTGATAAATACATCCTCTAAATAACAGACACATTACTTTTTAAACAATACCCAATTCAGAAGGGAATTTCGAATTAGACTGTGACCACATCCATATAATTGTAGAACCCACACAAGAGTGAATGTCTGCAGAAGGGTGACTCATTTTCTCAGTGTTAATAAGGCCAGAAGGAATCACAGTGCTCACCTAGTATGATGTTTTTAAATCACATGACTATCTGGAATATGAGCCAGAGAATTGTCCTGTCTTGATATTTCAATTTTTGTGATAAAAAGCCTATTTCAGTCTCCAGCAATTTTTACTAATGGTTAATTAATTCTTTCTGTCAATTTTTTGCCTTAAGCCTATATTAAGCTTGTTTAGCTTCCTCTTCTGGCCAGTGGATCCTATCATCTGCAGGGCTGAAGAGTTGAGTATTGCAGTCTGTGGAGCTGCCTCAAGGCTCTGGATTTGTGTGGCTGTGATGGCACTGCTGACCGACCCTGGTTATCACCAACTCATTATCAGCATTTCTGCCATCCTTGCTCAGGCACTGTGGAGCTGTGCGCTTGCTGTCAAGGACATTGTCCTGCCATCCTTGCTGCCATCTCAGCTCTCTGGGGAGCAACCCCCTCTTGCTGCTCCCTGACAGACCCCGACCATGCTGAGGGTAAGTCCCTTAACACAAGTTTTGTTCTTCTGGCTGTGAAGGAAGTTACAGCCCAATCTTCCTAGAGGTGTCCCGGATAGCCTCTTTTCTGAGCAGAGAACAGGTGACGTGAGAAACATCAAGTTCATACAAACTCAAACAGCTGGGAAGTTTGCCAGTGAGGAGATGAGATTAAGCCACTTCTGGGTTTCTCAACGCATATATATGTATATATAGCTAATCAGCCTTTTCTTCTCTACTAATGAACACATACTTGAACAACTCTCTTGGAGTAAGAGTACTGGAGGATAAGAAGAACATGTTCTACAAAAAACATTAAGGTGATAACAGCCTAATGGTTTCATAAGCAGAAACTGAAAAATGCCAGTTTAAATTAAAGTATCTACACAAACATAAAAGCAAACTTGAGAAAGAAAGTTAGGCACCAAGAGAAAATTTAGAGGCAGACAAATCATTGCACCTTACATGGCACATGAGTAGCAGTTTTCTGTCATGGGATCTAATCAATACTGCAGATGAATTATTACTAAGATCACCCAAAACACAATTCTGAATAATTTTATTTCTCATGACCACTTAAATTAAGAAATATAATTACTCACACAGTGGGAAAAAGTTGACTTCTGATAATGTGCATTTCTAATTTAATCGCATAGCAAAACACTTTTTTAGCACCTTAGGCTAAAAAAAATGTATCTAAATTTATGTTGTATTTCTAATCATATAATAATTATTTTAATGTTAATAAAACATCACTTACACAGTTAAAATCTTATTGTCCTAAATCTCACTCTCTTTAATGCTGTGTATAAAATGCTTTGCATAAGATGGGAACAACACAATTGTGTTGACACAACAGCGCCTAGCTCACTGTCGTTGAGCTAGAATGTATCATGAGTTCCCCACCTAACATTTTTGAGGAGAATACTTGGATATTAAGGCTTGGTAAAATGGGGGCTGAGTGTACCGTGTGACTACTTCATGCTTTCTCATAGGAGTCATACTCTAAACTCCTATCAGCGAACACAATGAGACTAGTGGAGGAGCACGACAACTAGCTGCTTCTGCAGATCAACAGGAGATTGTTATCCATAATTCCCAAGATGGGAGAAAGCATATACTGAGACAATGCTGAAACATACACTTACAAAGTTACTTAGTCAAGAGTCTCTCCTGAAGGCAAATCCTATAGCAGAGAATTGATTTCTTATTAGCACTACATGACCGCTTTCACTACTGAAGGATACATCAACGCTCCAGTTTTCTGTAAAGCAGTGGATAACCAAACAATCTATCTAAACACAGATATCTTGAGTCATTACTTTTTCTACACATGCTAGCACTACATTGCACAAATCAGTTTTATGTATTGGGGATAAGTAACATGCAGGTTGTGAGTCAATGCCCCAGGGAGCACCAGCAAGACCATCAAAAGAAATCCATTTTCTTATGAAAAAGTGCAACCAGACAGCTGACATAAACCCACTAGTTCACATCAGGAGTGTGATTTTAGAGTGAGTAACCTGCTCAGAGTCACCTACCTGGCTTGGGTTGCAGAGTGGTGCAGTCTCAGAGTGCACAAACAATGCCTTTCAGGTGAAGTCAACAATGAAGTGGTACTTCAGGAGTCCACCAAATTCTTCCACCCGCTAACAGGCTTTCTGCTCAAACAAAACCCTCCCAAAATACATTCTGTAGGGGTGTAGAATCTCCTGCATCAGCTATTTTCCTTTACAGATCCGTTTCTATTGCACCACATTGCAAGCTAAAGCAAACATAACCTTCATTAGTGCATTCAAGATTTGAGTAAGGGAAGGATCAGGTTTTATGCAAAAGATTTAAAAAATCTTTCAAGATTAAAAGAACATTGGAAAAGAAAAGAATGTCTCTTTTCTGTAAAAGAATCTGATTTATAGCACTTAACTGATAATTACTAGATCACAATCAGTAATATTTCAAGGAAAATATTATCATCTTCAAATTTTGTACATAGTTAATTTCACCCTAACCAATAACTTTAGGCTTTGTAAACTACTAGTGAAATCAACGGAGGTGTATATATGAGTAAATATTTAGATGTGTAGTCAGGGATGCTTAAAGAAATTAAGCAGAGGCTAAGTTCCTCAACAGAACAGAAAGCTTTCTCTGATAAAGCTACAAACTGGATGTTAGCATGATTAATTATGTCTTTAAACATGCAAGACACTTAGCTCATTGATCATCAGAGAAAATTTTTGTTAAACTTAGCTATTCTTTTGAGCAAAAATAATTTGGGGAAAGTATTTTAAAAATAAATATCCATGGGTATTTTGAACCCTTCATGCAAAGCTTAAATTTTCAATTCACATTCCAAGTTGAATTGTCTAAATAAGACTAAGCAGCCCAGCGTTTGTTGACTGTGACTTTGGTAGTGTATCAATGCACTGAAATCTGGAGTTTGAATTCTATCTGCCTGTCCTACAGAAAATGATTGTTACCACAAACTACATACTGGGAATGGCCCACTGGCTAGCTCTTAGAGTGTTCAGGAAGAATGGAAAGGAAGAGAGGTCAGAACTATGGCCAGGATGGTTCTCACAGTTTAACAAGACAGCTGGTCAAATCTGCATATTTTGGGATGTTAAATTAATGGGTATATGCACAGCTGCCCAATAATCATTAACTGATCAAGATCTACTGATTGTCAGGTCCCAGAATAGCAGCGCTTCTGGCACTCTCCAATAACAAAACAGATTTTGGGATGTTGCCATAAAAGGCATAAAAGTTCCTTTAGGACACTGGGATTTTTTCCTCTTTTATAGTAAATTGATTTTCAGAAATTCAGATTAGTGAATTCTTTGATCTTCAGTGAAAGTGGCTGACCCTGAAAAATGGTTGGAATTATAATCCTGAGTAGTTAGTTCCCAGAATTTGCATTCTGCAGTATCCCCCAACAGAAATGTCAGAATTTGTGCAAGTTGAATGGTCTCAAATACACAACACAATGCCCATGTCTTGGAGCAAACACTAACCTTCTGTTCCATAAGCAATGTGTTTGTAGGGATTGCTGCAAAGGCCTTGTAGCTTGTCTTGATCTTGTACTGGTAAAAGGGTAAGCCAGAAAGCGGGAAGAGAAGTAAAACAAGGTAGAAGAGAGAGAAGGGAAGAGAGGGAAAGGTATGACATGATGAAAGACAATTACGATCATCTTGCAGACACGTTGCAACAAAACAATGCTTACAATGCCTAAAAAAATTATTTATTAAAAAAAAATCTCGTGTTTCTGTAAAGGTTTTACATGTCCAGTAATGCACGTGTTTTGTTCTTAGGAATGAAGTCGGACAAAGCAAATTCTCTCTACCTTATAGCTTCCAAAGTATGTTTAACCACTTTCTGCTGACTACCACCCTTAAATGAATATCAGGGGAGGCTGTAAGTTTTTTCCAAGTTTTCTTGCAATTTGATATGAAAATACACAGCTACTTCTGTCAGAACATCCACCTCAACAGCTGTTGGTGAGTGGTGTGATCCTGAACCATGAAATCAGAGGGATTTCTGTGATTGGCTCTCATGAGACTGATTATGATCCTTAAATGCTGAATTGCTTCTTTGAGTGGATAGATCATTGAAATCTTCATGCAGCTTTTCATCTCCTGAATAAATAACTCTAACACCCAAACAAAATAAGTATAGGAACTTTCACACTCTAACAAAGCCAACAGAACTGGCAATCTAAACCATACAAAATGTATGGGTTTGGGTATGGAAATTACAAGATCAACCTTAAAAATCACTATTTTCAAATAATTTGTATTTTAGACTATATTTGTTTGCCCAGTTATTTTTAAATCTTTACAAACCACTTTTTTTTTTAATTTTCTTTGCAAATATAGAGGCTGAATTCAGTAGTTTTTAAAAGGTTGATGAGATCCTTCTATACTTATAGAAGTTCAAGAGGTAGGATTCTTAATCACGTGACTGCTAGAATATTATTATTGTTGTTGTTGTTGTTGCTGTTGTCAGATATTTGCTACATCGTTCCCTTTTAGGCAACAATCTGACAAAAAAGTCATAAATTCACACAACCATAGACTTTTCAGTTAGTGACTGATTATTTCTGTGACAGTCAGCCAGAAATAAAGTTATTTGTTAATCAGGTCAGTTTTTTAATGCATCATTATCTGCAACAGTAAATACTGGTGATTATGAGATAACAGTCTGAAACCGCATGTTGCACTTTGGCTCATTCTCTTGTTGACTTTTTATTGTCTTTGTAACTACTAAAGGTCTTGATGACAGCAGAGTGGGTAAAATTTTAACTCAGATAAGAAATTTATCCTACACCTGAAATAGTGTAGGGCACAACCTTTTAACTCTTTCTATACATAACACTGTTTGCTTTTGACTTCATTCAGTTGGAAACTGGCGAATGAGACATTCAAGAAGCCAGTAATCACAGTAATCATATTGAATGAACAGCTTGACAAAGCAGATGAATGTAAATTCTGGAACTGAACTTTCTTATAATATTTGGTGGGTGGGGCTTTAGAGCATGGGATAGTAATCCACATGAGATTTAGTGATTCTATCTTTGGTGTCTACCATTCAGTTTCTTCAGGCAACACTACTGCTTTTTATAATCACAGGCTTTTCTACAGAATAAATCTCATCCCAAAGGAGGCAAATAGAAAGGTAAAATAAAATCATCTTGGAAATATACCACATTCTCTCCACTAGCTGTAATAGAATCACTTAAATTGTGCTTGTATATGTAACTTTCAAATGTTAAAAGTCATGTGAGTTGAATCCTGCCCTTTGAACATTTACACAGCAACACTGCATAGCACCATAGATATATTTATGCATATACAAAAACTATATGCAGGTTTAGTTATGCATAACTAAACTTGTTATTTAAAACTAAAAATAAAATACTGACCACTGAGAGAGAAGACCAAATTCCAAATATTAAAATAGGCATATTCACAAAATGTATCCTTTTTTGATTATAATTGATATCTAACTAAAATTGTATAATTGAATATGTGAAATACAATGTCTTCAGTAGCACATAGGCTTTTACATATGATGAAATGTGCATCCCATATGAAAAGAGAGCTATGATCCCTTTGAGGTTAGTTGTACTATTATATGAACTAAAGAAAGACATAACAGACTGTTAAAATGTAAACGTTTCTATACTGCTTTCAAGTGCTTCATGACTTCCAAATATTGTAGAACCTGTGAGCAATGTGCTATTTGTGCAGGTCTGAGATGAGTGGAAAGTCTTTAATCCAATTTCTCATGGAATGAGATATGAATATGTTTCTTTACACATTATTTCATGTTTTGAAAAATTATTTTTTCAATGCCTAAATGCATTTAATAATCTGCTTCATAAGAATCTAGCAGTAATTTTAAAGAGCTGTGGACAGTTAGGTCTGCTGGTCTGCACCAGGGTACAGCCAAAATCAAACCAAGTCCAACATCAGAGCTAGTCTCAATCTAGGAAGTTTGGGGGAAAATGTCCTAGTTTTTTTGTTCAAATGATCACCTAAGACATCCATGGGGCACTGCAAAATGTGCTAAGACATGTGCTATAAAGGCTTAAAATCAGTGACCAAGCATCATAGCATAGAGCTCCCCATGAATAATCTTTCCTGCTTTATGGTAGGTTTTGCAGCTGTGCTGAGCTCAATGTTGCTAAAGCCAGTTTGTTCCCCAACTCTTTCGGGTAGATCTATATGCATTCCTGAGCTACATTCAAACAGGAAAAATCGAAGAATATGGAAGAATGATAACCCATGAAACCACTACAAAGTTTTTTCAAACCAGAAAGTTAGAAGTTGTTATTCTAACAAGTGTTCCTGCAGAATTTCTCTGTCCCTACTCTCACTGCCCATTTTGCTATATTAGGTCCATGAGGACACTATCAAAGTATCTACAAAGTCTAGGGAAAGGGCTTTTATTTCCTGTGGTCGCCCAAAGCTGACGCTTCACACTGATCTCTGGATTTATGTTTATAGCCACTTTGCAAAACATTCCTACTTTTAAATCATTAACAAATATAAACCAAGGGAAAGCACATGCTTATATATAGATATACAAACAGTTAAACAAATTAATAGGTTATCCTTTGATTTGCATTAATTGGTGCATTTCCGAATTCTGGTTTAATAGATGTTGGTTTAATGTGTTTAATGTTGCTGCAATGACTGTTGAAGCAACATTAAGGCTGAAAAATTACACATGCCAAATTATAGACACTAAAGGCAAGCACTTCTAGATGCTGTCTTTTTCCCTCGATGTTCCCTTAGCACAGACATACACGAAAAGATTTTGTCGTGCGCCAACAGTCATCAGATGAAGCAATCTGTTTTTTGTTTACTTATAAAGTTGAGCTGGTTAGTACTAAAGAGACCTAAATGCTGCTTAGGATATTAAAGTTGTTTCTCCTCGGAACTTTTTTTGTCTGGAAATATATTGAGATTTGAGGCTAGAGTATCACTGAACAGCCTGCTACCTTTAACACATCAGCAAAGTTCATTGAGCTACACCATAATCTGGGATGGAAATGAGTGAGAGCAGGAGGGGGGCTGAATGGACAGTATTATTAACAGTAGATGAAGTCTCAGACTCACATTTTAAAGCCATGCGAGACCTTTCCTGCACTGAATACCCAGCTGCATTAGATATAGATATTTTAGGTCTTCCACATCTCCAGCTGAGTCAGCTTTGTCTACATGATTAAAAACCAGACTGGACTAATGGTCCAAGTCTGTGATACTGGTGGACACTCTCCCAGTCTGCATGGGACGGTGGGGCAGTTTCAAAAGTGCCACCATATTGCATGATAAAGCAGAATTAGTAGGAAAGACAGAAGGAGTATAATAACCTCTGCAAATACAAACCCAGGCAATAGCTCTGTCACAAGCAGAGAATTTCCTTACTGCCAGAGACCTCACAGAGCTCAATGCACCAGCTAGCAGGAACTGCAACTGTTCTGCAATCTGCAGGCTTGGTCATGCGTTACAATTTGGTCTCAGGCTTTTTTCTTGGAATTTCTACAATTTCATATCTCTTTTTGTTTCATTAACTAATACTGACAGGGTGTAACAACTGTACAGCTCTGCTTGGCACAATGGTTCCTCTTGGCTTGTTTGGATTTTAAAAGAACCATTCATGACAGTTGCTACTTTGTGCTGATTTTAACCTCTCATTTCCAATTAACATTTTTAAGTCATCCCTGCCATAGCCAAGCTGTTGGGAGCACATCTGACACAACTTGATCTGGCAGGCCAGGCTGTAATTTTGTGCTGTGAGCAAATAAATCAATAAACTATGATAGACTGTGTGATGGACAGAGCTCAGATATGAGTTAGAGGAAGGGAACACAGCACAAGGGAAGCACAGAGTGCAAAGATAAATAAAAGAGGTTGGAAAGCCTCCTGCAGCTCTGGTGCCATCTACAACTAACTCATTTTTGCATAGTAATTCCTCTTGTTTTCACTTACCTGCTGCATGTTTTTGGATACCCTTCCCTTCCCTTCCCTTCCCTTCCCTTCGATAGACCTTTAAATCTACAGTGTGCCTGGTTCCCAAGCCCTCCTGCAGCAATTGCCATCATTGCTTATTCTCACTCTGCGATGGCTCTCCTGCCTTTGGGTGGATGACAAACAGCAGGAGCATGGCTGATCTGTCAGGTGTGAGACTTTTGTATTTGCAGTAGTTAGGGCTGTAGGAAGCTTGGCTTTTCTTTCCCCCTCATCCTCTGTCTAGCACAACAAGATCAGAGGAGTACAAAAGAAAGGGAAGAAGCAGGAGACTGTCCTCATCTTCCCTTGCTGGCCCTTGGCCACAAAGTCTGCTCAGGCTGAGCTCATTATTGCCTCTGGGCTAGTCCCAGGGTGGCTGGGGTGAGGCAAGGCTCCTGGGAAGTGAGGAGGACAGGCAGGATGGGGTGCTTGGGAATCACTTATCAGTGGAACAGCTAGTTCACATCAATTAGATCAAACTGTTTCTTGCTCAGCCCTGCAACTACGATCACCACACTTCTATTACTTTCCCTGGAAACACATATGGATTTACTTTAGAATGGGGTGAAAAGAACATGCTTCATGGTTGATTTTGATACACTAGGATTTTAGGCAAGCTTCACAAATATGTTTACCAAATGTACATCAGAGCCACTGAACACAAATCCATCTTTAGTAGTAACTCATCTTACTCAAGAATAAAGTATCTCCTATGCTAAAGGATTCTTACAACGTCTTCTCCATAATACAGAACACAGTGCTAACAGTTTGAAAGATAGGATTTCATTTTCACTCTCTTCACTATTGATACAAAACCTGCTCCTTTTCCACATTTTTTTCCACATCCCATTTATTTTACTAGTATTCTGCAACATGGATATGATTTTTTCCTACAGGGACAAAGAACTATTATAAAATAAGCATGCACCAAGAGTACCTTGGGTTTGATGTTTTCATGGTCAGGAGGCAGGGGAAAAGACTGTGGTGAAGTCAGCTCTCTGGGTCTTGATGGCAGTGTGCCTGGTGACTTGTCTGAGATGGGAGATCTGCACTTTAACACTGATGAGGTGGCAAAATGCTCAGGTCTCGGAGAGGAGGACTTAGACCTAAAATCTGCTTGTGCCAATGAAGAATTAAATGGCAGTGGATGGGAATTAACATGACTAGTTTGTGGAACCAGTGGGGTAGAGTGAGGCCCTGGGAGAGACCACTCCTTTGAGATGCTAGAAGGGGTAGGAGAGGAGGCATTGATCTCCTGAACAGATGTTTGGGGTGAATCCGATTTAGATCTAAAAGGTGAGTGCAAAAGACTTTGGGAAGGAGATGAGTGTTTCTCTATGGGGGGAGACAATGCACCACTAAGACTGGTAGAAGAAAGCAAAGGATATGACCGGGAAGTAAAGATGGGCGAGTAAGTGTGTACTCTCTGAGACTTCTGAGGTGCCCGGGACCTGGAGGCAGAATACCCCAGCCCTTCTGGAGAAGGAGAGGTGGGGTATGCAAAGGAAGAGGGAGCTGGGGCACAAGGAGGAGGCAGTGAAGACTGCAAATCTGGAGAGGCAACCGATCTTCTGTGGGAGGAGACAGGGGATGACAAAGAATTTTGGCAGTCTGGAGAAAGTGACTGAACAGAAGGATGTTTTTTAGGAGAAAGGGACCTCGCTCGAGGGGTGGGATGAAGTTTGGAAGGTAAAGGCAGATGCTGAGCCCACCCTGAAAGCCAATAATCCTCTTTGCAGGGAGAATCTGGCCTTATAGGAGGGCTTGAAACAGATTTCTTGGGGGTTGGGGGAGTTGTTTTAAATTTTTGATCTATTGCAAGTGTTGAGGAACTAAGGGAGCTGGGGGAAAACATAGGACAAGAAGCAGGAGAAAGTGGTCTCCGCTGAGAGGAGCCTGATCTCAAAATAGCAGTTAAGAGAGTCAGTCTGGTTGGCAGAGGGGATTTGACTCCTGACTTGGCTGAATTTCCTCTGGATAACGTTTGTGTGCAAGGCTCATTTATACTACATATGGTTGAAGAGGACCCGTAAACAGAGGGTGGAGACAAAGGTTTAGGGCTAGGAGATAATGAATGTGTTATTACATGTACAGGGAGAGGAGACAGAGCATTCAAACTTTTGGAAGAACTGGGGGTTACAGACTGAGCTAAAGATCCTTGAATTTCAGTTGAACATGGAGGATTGGAGGAAAGACTTGGGCTCCTTGCCCAAACAGAGGATGTGGTCAAGCCTCCCATTTTGCAAACACATCCAGGGCTATAGAGACTTGGGGTTTGTTGGTTGTCAGACAGTCGAGGAGTGGAGTACCAACTTTTTGATGAAGAAGAGGATATTTTAGACATTAAGGGAGGTGAACTATGGGAAGCAGATTGAAAGTAGAGAGATGAGTCTTGCTTAGAAAATCCGGTTGCTGGCTGCCAGTTGTTACAGGAATCTTCCAGTGAAGAGGCTTGATTCATGTTAACCATGGCACTGCACACTACTTCCTGATTAATTGGAGAAATTAAGTGGACAGCAGGTGGTTTAGAGGAAAGATGATCAGAGGTGGAAAGAGTAGAAATTAACTGGAGAGAAAAAAAAACAAAACAAAACAAACAGAATTGTTAAAATAGATGGAACGTGTGGAACTGTTAAACACCCCACATTTCAGTCCTGTGGTCATGCATATAGGGTTTCTATTAGTACTGCTGTGTGGGTTAAAAGCATAGGGCTGTTTTAAGCTTGGACATAAAGCCTGATGGATAAGCTCCTCATGGGGAGGTGACTGAGGCAGACAAGCTACGAGATACTTTGGGTTTATGACATCTCAGTTTTGTTGATATAAACAACGTTCAAGGTTACAGTATTTTTCATTTTAGGTAAAACCCAAGACAATAGTGCCATGAGTGTCTGGAATCATGTGGTGCCATCCACATTATATAAACACAATGGAAGGTAAGAAAAAGGCAATAGTGTCCCATCTCATTTTGCCAGTTCAGTGGAAAGCAGTCTTTCTGAAAATAGGATTCAAGTCAAGTGTTCTTTTTCTCGCTCAGTAAACAACCCCTTCTGCAGCACTGTGATATCAGAATGAGAAATTTGCTTGGAACTACTTAAATCAGACATCCAGTCTGCTTTTCACTTCTCCTGTCATTCACAGAGCAGAGCATTTGACAGTTTGCAGGCATGTAAGAGTCCTTATCCTTTTCTCCACAGTCTTTTGATACACTAATAAAACAGTAATGAGCTCTTTCATTAGTGTCTTTTTTCTTGGGTCTATTCTAATTAGGATTTGTCAAAACTAATTAGAGCATACAAGTATATTATCAACCTGTTATACAGTTTCATGCTTCTAAAGAAAGAAATTCTCTCAAAATCTTCCAAGTTATTATAATGCTGAAATTAAAAACTGAGGTATACACAATATGAATAAAACATATCAGTATGAAATAGTGATTAAAGTCAACTGTAAAACCAAAAGGATACAAATTGTCACCTAACATTTGACTGAGCAATTTGAAAGCAGAGAAATTGACTCTAATTTCATCAAACTTGATGTAAATATAAGAACACCTATTTAACTACCGTTAGATATCCTGAAAATATTATGCAGCTTTATAAAAGGCAATTATACCATTCAGTTTCAACACACGACTTGCTCATGGCTGTGGCTCAGCCTATGAATTATATTTTTAATACATATGTTGTACCCATAATAGACAGGAATAATTCTGATGATGATTATGATGATTATTGTGTAATATAGTATTGATATGTCACAAAACAAAAATAAGAACAAAACAGCTAATTTTCAAGTGAGAGCACATGCTTGAAGAAGCTGCAACAGAAGAGCAAGGCTTAAAAGCTTTCAAGGGCAAATCTAGCCTTAAATATGGACTAACACACACTTCAAAACCGTATTAGCACTTATAACTTAAAAACAGTGAGCTCTTCCTGCTAAATGAGACCATACAAATAGCAAGCCTTTTAAACCAAATACACTGTCTGTATAAGGTAGCTTCAGAAAAGCCAGATCAATGCTTTGATTTATAGGAATAAACACAAAACATCCGAATGCCTTTACAACAACATTAACTTCCCCTTGTTTTATACATGTGTTAAGGAGTCTCATTTCAAAGTGGAAATTCAATGGATGTATAGAGGGCAAATACTGGAATATAAAAATTAATGTTGTTTATATCACTGTACCTATATTTGATTTGATTGAGAAATTAGGACTCTTGCTGAAAATGCTGCTAATTAAGAAGAAGTAAAAATACTGGAAATTGAGAATAATTTACCTGTATTTAATCATTATGAAAAATCATTATTAAATATGTCACGAAAAATAAAATTATTTAACGAGTTGAAAAGCAGTCTGGTAATAAATCTGATAATTTGGAGCAGCTGCCTGAATTTAATAATGAATTCTGGAAGTTAATCAACTATCAAAACAGAGCTGGGGTATGAAATCTCTGTATTTCAAAACAGAACAGATAAATTTCCCTTACAAAGACAACAGATTAAAAGAAAGTGAGGAACAAATATGTAACTTCATAATAAAAGCACAGGATGTGCAGTGACTTTTAATTAGTTAAAACTTAATAAGATTTACAAGCACCTACAAAAATGTTCATGGTAGCAGATGAAAAATATGCTCCTGCAAGTAAGATAAAGACATTTTAGTATTCTTCCCGTTTAAATACCCCGGAACATTTACGTGCTGAGCTAATTGAGCATTTAATCAAGTCTTCAGAAACGATTTTGCTATTGAAACACAGTATTAATAGCTACATCTATAGATGATCAGCCTCTTATTTACAGGATCAGGAAACCATAATCAAAGTGGGATGGAAGTGACTTCCAGAGGTCATCTAGTCCACCCTCCTACTCAAAGCAGGGCTCTCACCAGCACCAGGGGCTCAGGTCAGCTGTGGCCCTGTCTCCTCAGCCCCCAGAGCTCTCCTGGAGCTCCAGCAGCCCCAGGCAGCCTGTGCCAGGGCTGCACCACCTCCCACTGGGGAAGCTGCCTCTGATGTCCCAATGGGATCTCCCACGCTGCCATCTGCAGCCGTTGCTGCCTCACCTGCCCCTGCAAAGAGAGTTTGGCTCTGTCGTGTCTGTAACTGCCCTGCAAGTGGTTCTGGGCAGTTCCCAGACGCCTCCTTGGCTGTCTCTTGGTGGGAGTCAACAAAGGCAGCTCCTTCAGCCTCAGCTCATGTGTCTCAGACATATTTACACTTTTGTGCTGGACCCCATTCCCGTCCTCACATCTCTCTTGAATTTGAGGGTTGCTGGCCACCAAACTGAGCATGGCTTTACAGTTGTAGCCTCAACAGTGCCAGGTGATATAATAACTTCCCTCAATCAGTAGATTTTTTTTTTCTGTTCAGTTTCTCTACTGGTTTAAAATCCTCCTGCAGGTGAGTTGGATTAGCGCAGAAGGAGTGACCAAAGTAAGTTTGTGTTTCTTTGATCTGTGATTCAACTGCAAGCCTTTTTCTCTTCTCGTGAGCACCTCAGATATCCATGTCCCAAAAATATATGAAGAAAGTTGAAATAGGTGGCAAGGTTACATTAGCACAAAGGGATAAAGGCACTTGAAAAAGATCTTGATGCCATGTATTTAATCATTCAAGACCTATCAAAGTGGACATAATACTAGTCTTGGGCCTTGCCCAGGAGACCTTCAGCACATTTGAAATGGCAGAACTGAGCTGGACATAAGGCAAATGGTCATTCTGGTGAGTTCACATTGTTTTGGAAAGGCACAAAAGATGTGGCTAGTTATACCAGCAAGACCCTGGAAGATGTGCTGGTCAAACAGAAAAAGGGAAACAGTGTGCCAACGGAGAGCCCAAAAGACAGAATTTGTGTCTGAATGTATCATGTCCCATTTAGACTTGATCCTGGGCCCAGTTAACCATGCTTTGATCCCAGTAGAATTTGCTTATAGATAGGCAAAAATAAAAACAAATTACCTCCAAAGACTGCAACCTGAGAACCAGAAAGTCAGAATGAAACACTGGAAACTGCAGAAAACTTGAAAAAATCCCCAGAAACAACACATTAAATCAGACTGCGAGCTGAGACCCAATTAATATTAATACTATTTAGAACAGTCCAGCTTCTCCCAACAAGGAAGGTGCATTATCCAAGCAATGGCAGGAGTTTGTAGGGACTCCTGTCTTATTTGTCTGGAAAAGCCAAGCCAGATGGCATTCAATGGACAGAAGAATGTCAAGTGACTTCGAGTAACTAAAAATCCTTCCAGCTATGGATCTCCCACAGAGTCAAGAAATTTCTCCAAGTTGAGCTAATGCCCTGACATTCAGGGAAGCAGACATGCTGCTCAACTCAAAGGGTAAATTCCCAAAGTCAGGAGTCAGTCTGACTCTCTCTTGCATGGCTAGACTCTCTTTAACATTAAAAATAAAGGGCAAAAAAAATTCCCAACACAATATATAAATATTAAACTATTACCAAATAGTTCAAATGTGTCCAGAATAACAGATTTTTTTTTTCAGACTTTGAATACAGCGTGGCATTTTCCAACATCAGCCAGGACCTCTATGTCTCACAGAACAGAAATTTCCATTTTTTTTAATGCTTTCCTTTTTTCCTTCTGTTTAAACTGAGTCAGAAATGAATGAAGCTGAATGAGCCCTCTGGGTCAGTTGGAGTGATCTCTTCTGCAACACAATGGTCCCCAATATTAGTCCTTGCTTTCTTCACATCTGACAGGAAACTCATCATCTAATTATCCTTTTAAGTTAATATACTGTTATATGCAATAACTCTTATAAAAACATGATACTGCCCTTATAATCCAAGAACCGAAAATGTAGCCCATATATGGAATCCTTTGTAAAAAAGAAATGTAAAGAGGTAAACCATGCATCTCTTTAATCTTTTCATAGTTTTTCCTTCATTTCAGAAGTGATGATCCTTCATTAGATAACAAGTCAGAAAGAGTGATGCCTAAGGAAAAACCTTAGAACCAGAACAACAAACAACTGTAAAAGGCAGCTTAGTAAAAACATCTTTTTACGAAGCAATAGAGATGGCTAAAGATACTGAGATAATGAAGACTGAGGAAGTACAGTCTTGAAAACTTGTGACTAAAGAATAATGGCAAGACATGCAATTACCCATATTACATACTGCCTCTCTTCCTGTTCAGGTGAATAGTTAGCATAATTGGGCTTAATTTCTTGTTCTGTACAATCTTTATCTTCTGTTACCTCACCAGCCAAACCCCTCTTTACTTCTCATGTCACCAGAAGCTTAAGAAAGATCCAACATAGAAACCCTTCTGTTCCTATGTTCCAAAATAATATTCCAAAATACACCAAATTTCTGTAAAAACTTTTTAAAAAAATAGAGCAAGTAATCCTGAACATTGCTGTAGTGGATTTCTTATTCACAATATCTTCAATCAAACTGAATTTGATGAAAAATTGAGTGGCAAAAGTATTTCAACACAAGAGAGGAATCATTAATTTTCAGAAAAAAAGTAGCCATGTTTAACATTTGTTTTTAAATTATCAATGAAGAATTGCATTTTCAAGTGATGGTAACCCAGTCAAGGTCAAAGGAAATGAGTGAAGTTATTTCATGTGAGAAGGATGTTGCTATTTTGCTAAAGGTGGAATTTCCTGTTACATATACACCCTTCAATATGTATCAGTGTTCTTCCCAAGATGGGAGACATTAACTTTTCATCCAGTAGTTTGGATTGATGCATTTTGTAAATTAAACATTTCAAAGATCCTTTTTGGAAATGTTCCAGGGAGAGTTGAGAACGCAATAAGTCAATAAATGCAGCTATAAAGATCCACATAAAATAGAAATTTCATCTTCATTTGTTCTTTATACCTGTGCAAAGTCAGGTATACCAACCAACAATCAGAATAATAGGATTTTTACAGCCTCTTTCTCTTGCATAAAGGACAGCAAGAGGTGCTGAGGAAAAAAAAGAATCTAGGTCTGGGAAGTCTGATGCAAATAATTCAAATGATCTCGAGGCTCCATTGATTTCAATGACCTTACCCAATTTAGACTAACTAGGGATGTAACATCTCCTGATTAACTTGCTGTCATGATGAGCTACTCTTAAAGGAAAGAATAGATGTCCCTCATCTGCTCCACACACACACCAGAATCATACGGAGAGGCAGCAAGTCAGAAGGGTTGGGCCAGCTCCTTAAGGTTCAAATGCTACAGAAATGGCCAATGAAAATGTTAATTAAAGAACAAATTGACCAAGCTTCTGTACAAACTGGCTTCATATCCTGAAAGGTTTAAAAGGCAAAGGTTACCTCTAGAGCCTAAAGAGCTTGTTACCTGATGTTTTTGTGGATCAGTAGTACTGTGGGCAAGTGCAACACCTGGAAGGTGCCCATCGCCAGGAGGTTTCCCTGCCCCGGTGCCAGGGGAGACCTGGGATGTGGTCAGCAGCTGGGCACTGATGGGACTGTAGCCATTGGAAGGCTGATGAACATTGCTGGAGGCAGCAGCTGCTTCATCTTCATCACCGGAGTCCGTAATCAGGATAAACTCAGCCTTGAAAAGGTCATTCTCCTGCATTTCTCCTTTGCTTGAATTACACCCCAGGGACTGGAAAGCCATTCGCGTGCTGTCTGTACAGACGGTGGACACACAGTCTTGTTTGGCCCCACTCTTTAAGACCAGCTCATCAGAGATTGCATCAGACTGCAAAAGATTCAAGGAAAAAGATCCCAGTTAAATGCATTTTATTAGTGTTCCCCAAAATGTGAAGCAATTTTGGCTTTAGGTAGTGGCTGTCTCTGCACTACCGAAAGTGCAGTAGGCAAATGAAGAATTTAGGCTCGAGTACACAGCAGAAGCCACTTCCCCAGGGAGTCCCAGCTTCCAGCCCCCAGCCAACGTTGTGGGGGCTGTCTTCCCAGCAACTCACAGAGCAACAGGGGGCTCTGAGCACAGCGATGGCCCAAGACAGGAACTGAGAAGGAGGGTGCAGTCAAGCCAAATGAGCTGTCAGACCACACTACACCAGACATGATGGGAAGGCATCCCGACCGCGGGATCCACGGAGCAGACAATGCTCCTCAGAGGAGTCTGACAGACAAATCTGGGACAAAACCTATACATATTAATGAAGAAACAAAGGCCCTTAAGACAAGGCATTCTCTGAAGACAGCAAACAGACTCAGAGGTCAGAGAGCTTTACTGTATGTTCAAGCTTCTCAGCACAGACTACAATTGTTCTTCGTATTTTCTGCAGTTTCCATATCCAGTATGTCACTTCTCAAGCATGCTTCAGATGAAAGCAGGAATAGTGCAGACTGCACATATGATACAAATATCATTAAATCATTAATTATCAAAACTGCTATTGTAAATTGTATTTCCCTCAGAGGAATAATCAGGTAAATGAATAGACATGTTTTGTACTGCAAGAGGAAGCCTCCAGATGGGGCTCATATTTGAATGCTGCTTGAGGAAGATGGTAATTACAAATTTCCACTTCACTTGCAGCTCCATGAGTCCTGGAGTTGAGTTCTCTGAAAAAATTTTGGACCACAAAGGAGGATATCATCATTATGAGTTTGACAGTTTTATTTTGATTATCTGATGTTGGTTGTTGAAATATAGTTAAGGTTCTAGACATTTTAGAAGAGAGACTAATCTGTGCTATGAAGGCCTCACAACTACATCAGCTGCCAGAGAAATTTCCTCTGTCTAAAGAGAAACACATGGGGATGGACAACAGGAAGACCTGATTCTGCTTTACCCTGGGCATTACTTATAACAAAACCAATACTGAGTAACTTTAAATGTAACTAATGAGTGAAACTGCCTTGGGATAATATTCCAGTGAATGTCTCTTCACCTACATCTATCCTTTGCCCAGACCTAACCCCTTTTTCGGCAGACAGGCCACTGAAATGCTGGAATGTGTTCAGGTCAGAGGGCTGCGAACTCCTGTGAAAAGTTTATTACATGGAGAAGCACCCAGAACTGCAGCTCCAGCAATGACCCAGGGAAGGAGCTGTTAGACAGAAGCAGAATTGCCATAAGCATTAATATTAACCTGAGGATTGTGGTAGCCTTTCAAGCAGCATGGAATAAAATAAGAGGGCATTAAGCATTGTGAGGCAGGAAAGGAATGACAAACAAAGGGTTGACTAAAGGAAGGAGAGCCAGTAATGTTGTGCTGCTGGCTTCACCATTGCAGGAAATCACAGGGACAAGTTTTCAAAAATCAAAAGCTCTCTTCCACTTTGATGCATTACTGTGCAGCTATGAAAGGAACTGGCACCTTTCTGGAAGCCACAGCACTGGCATTTGCTGAAACCAGGATCCAGTGAATAACTCCTGGTCCATTTCCATGTCACATGGAAACACTCCTTGCACACCACACTTGCTGTCATGAAGATCTAGAAGGAATCCCCCTCATCTGCCATTCCATGACTAACAGAGGACAGAATTGAAATGATCAAGCATTTCCTTACAATATAAAGTCTGCGAAAGGCAAAGCAAGCTATTGAGCAGCCACTTGCCTTCTCTTGCACAATGATTCTTCATCTTGGTAATTAAACCAAACACAAGCCAAGAAATCATTATAGGGAAAGAGCTTCAGTTCAGCAATGCTTAGAATAAAATTTTCTTTATATTTTGGAGAAGTGGGAAAAGTAATGCAAACAAAAATCTACATTATTTACAATTTTTTGGTTGCTCAGATCCTTTGGGTCCTCTGGAATTGTCACGAGGAACTTAGAGATATCCACAACTTCAAAATGAGTTGGAAGTCGTCCAATGGATGGTACGAATGTGAAGGTCAATGGTTTGGTTCCAGATTCTTGAGAAGAGACCTACAAAACACAAAATTAATTCAACTTCTTTATGCAAACAAAGAAGATTTTTATCAGAGTTGAGATAATATGAATAACATGAAATCATTAATCTATGTAACTTACACGTCTGTTATTAACTCTACTGATCATTTTTTGGTGGGGTTTATTAGTTGGCTAATTGTGTATTAAAGTATTATTTAACAGACAAAATACTGCTTTGGTTATACTCATCAACATTCTCTATATTCTAGTGGTGTGGCATAGCAGACAGGAGAACTTTGTTTGATAGCTTGCTATTCTTTCAATTTTCTATAACAAAATAAGAAAACCATACTCAATCCATTTCAAGGCTGTTTTTATCTTTGTTTAACTCCACTTTAATAGGACTGCAATTCAATTATGCCAGTGTACCTGGGCAAATTATAGCCCCCAGAGTATTTGCTTAACAAAACCAAATTGGAAAACCCTTCCCTCTGAAAAAAAAAAAAAAAAACAAAAAAACAAAATCAAACCAAAAGATGATCACATTTTCTAATGCAAATGCAGCTAATTCTGAGCAATGTCTGAAATTAATTGTGATTTAAGTATCTTCTCCCTTTACTTTGGGCTTTCCAGCCACACACACCAACTAATTGGTTGTCTGTCTGCTTATTTCTTGCTCCTCCTATTGCCCTGTGTATATAGGGCCTGAATGCATCAAAGATGAGAGAGACTAAACAAAGACATTTTCACCTAAAAGTTCCATTTTATCACAGTGCTCTCTGACCACCTGAATCCCCTTCACTGGAGTGGGAACAGGGAAAAGAAGGCCACATCATCATAAAACTCTCAGTTGCTTTGCCAGATATCAGGAAGAGGAACTGCACATGCCTTTGCAAAGTAAATAGAGGGAATCACATCCCAAACCCCTGAACCTGACATGCTGACTTTCCCACTACTTGTTGGTGTAAAAAAATTCCTTTTTCTGCTCTAAAACTATGCAGTACATTGATTCTCCTTTGTTATACCATCATGTAAACCTTACGACTGTTAATTGTCTTTTCAATGAACTCTAATATGTAGAGGCTTGAACTGTATTGAATCATATAGGAAAACAGGATTATTGCTTCAGCTCCTTTTTTTTTTCCTCACTTGCTTGTTTAAAGTGAAACAAATTGAGGAGCTATGACTCTCATTATGCTTCTTTGTAATTTGCATCCATAAGTAAATAGCAATTATGGAACAGAGTGGAATTATGGTTTACATTACTCGATCATCTTGTGGCTGGAATATTAAAATGATGGACACAGATTTCCAGTTTTAAAAAACTCCTGGCAACTATTAGTTACTTCTACTAACAGCTGCCTCCTGGAGTGCTTGGGCAAAACAGAGGGAGGTTATTTGCGGAAATGCTGTCAACTGCTCTTTTCTCTACAGTGTGGAAGAACTGTGCTCTCTCAGACACATCCAGGTGTGCAGGTACAAGGTGCTTTCCTACTTTTACTTCCCCCTGTTTCACACAAGTGACCAAGCACTGGAATATATAATGCATGGCCTGAATCAACAGCAAAAGAGTAACAGCTAAATGCTGCGCCATGCCAGGAGCTCAGGTTGTTATTTTATGTGAAGGAGACACAACAGCTCTGTCCTTCTCTCAGGAGCTAAGGTACTTGAGTCTGATCATTGCTTTTCATAAAAGAAAAACACGATTTTTAAATATCGTTAGCCAGTACATTAAACACTTAGTGCTTGCACCTGATAAAAGCCAGCAGAGTACCATCAGTACTCAAGGACATACTTGCTAGCGAGCAGCTGCCAGTCCCTACAACACAGCCAGGGACACAGCCTCCAGCCGAGCACCTGCTGCACCCAAAGGTGCCTTCAAGGTGCAGGATTGCCTGCATAGGCAGGAGCACCCATCACATTAGCATTAGTGATTTTGGTACAGCTACACAACGCACTGCAGTCTTACACAGTACCCGGGTCTACACTAAAACCAGCTAGAGATGGCCTTTGCTTTCCTGAAGACCTGTAGTTTTGCTTTCATCTTCTCTTTCTAATTAGGAAGTGCAGCTGATGACTTTGGCTACCTTGGTTGTCTTTAAAAACCTTTTCCCCCTCTACCTCACCCTCTAGTCATGCTCTTGTTTTGACACTTGACAGCAAGTGTTCTCTATCACTGGACATTCTTGAGTCAGAGAGCAAACTATTCCTTATAAAATAAAAAGGGAGAGAGGGAATAAGTGTGAAAATAGCAAGCCCAAACACCAACAGATTTATGGCAAATTCCAATATAATGTGGCAGCATTGCTGAACTCCCACTATTTTATCTGCATATTTGTAACGAGGAAATACAAACAAGAAATCAGACTAGAGGCTCCAGGCTGTTGCATAGTAATGGAAATATCCTGGTATCACCTAATTTTGTATGTGTCTTACCCCGCACCTCTAATTTTATTGCTTTGGTGGAAAAATTACAGAACACACAAAGAAAACCTTGCTTTATTGGGCCTAAAGATATTGTGAAAATAATCACCAAAACTGCTTGCAAGCTAAAACTATGATTGGAAAATACATAAAAATGGACAAACAATAAATTTTTTTCAGGTGGGAGATGCCATTAAATCATGGCATTATTTATATTCCCCGAGTGGATATTATTTTCTTAGAGTTTAGAAAGCATACACAAGCAAATACAATTACTGCATTTCAGACAGTTTTGAGTTGCTAGATACTGCACTAAGCAGTGACAGGACTGTGCTCCTTTTGGTTTCACTCACAGCAATTGAGAAACAGGAACTTCCAGCAGGTAAAACTGGTCAGGCAATCTAAGCTGCTTCACAGAAACCTAGACAAGCAAATATCACATGACTAGCCAGAAAACACTGGGGGAAAACAAAAGAGAAATATTTCTTGCTTTAAATTATTTTAAGTGCTTCTTTTCATTTTAGAGATTTTTAAAAAATAAGTAAAAATACTTTGACATTTTAAAGTTTAAATTTTAATTGAACAATGTGAAGCAGAAGGAACTGTTACATACTGCTTCCTTTTTTAAGGTAGAAAACAGGTTTTGCACCTTTTTTCATATACTGAGCTCATTTACCATTTCTCTCTCTCTGGCTGATGTTTCTAACCCTGAAGAACTGAAAAGAAATGGACTTCCAGCACTTCATGATATCTATTAATAGCTACTCCGATATGTAGAGGTAAAAAATAAAGAAAAAAGCTTAAAATTCAAATACATATTAAAAAAAAAAGAAAATTCTCGTCATCTTTTCTCCATAATCAGTAGTAACAGCAGAGGTAATTCAATACCATCCATTCCCTGCTGCTGAAATTCACTTGAATCAATACAGTTACAGTGGCAGAAAAATACCAAACGTGACATCTATTGAATTCAATACTAAGGAATTCTGGTTTATATTATATAATCAATTTTATGCACATGAAATAACTGATTGTTTATAATTGAAGCCTTAACATTAATTAGTTCTTTGAAGAATACAAATTATAGAGTTTAATATAAATAACCTTTGAATATCTGTTGGTGGCTATTGGCAGCTGCCTAATATATTGGCAAAAACTTCAAAACAAAAAATTTATTCTAAATGACTTCCTTGAGCTCCTATGTCATCAATTCACAAACAGGTTTGTTGCATAATTAATACCATCAATTTAGAGCTGCCCTGGGGATCGTAACTTAAATTATATTAATTGTTGTTTTCATTACCACAGCTTCTGTAGTCCTTACTTGTAGAGCCCATTTTTATTGTCTTGGTTACCTTACAAACACAAGCAAACACTTCCATTTAATCTCTCATATGCTCTATGTGCATTCAGCATACTGCCTATTTTGTAATTTAAATTGAGGTTCCATTGTCAATGATTACTTCTCAGGACTTCCTTCTGGAATACAGATTGCTAAAGTGATATTCAATATGCTGGTTCACGTTGCCACTTCTTCCACTGGTTTGCTAATGTAAGTCATTCCGTTAATTAAACAACACCCTGAGAAAACCTCATTCTTGAAACATCTGTTTCTTCCTTTGAAGACATTTATTTGTTTAAAGGACAGAAAAGGAAAATATAAGTAAATAATAGCAAAATGACAAGTGTGTACATCATGAAATAGAAAGAAACATGTTGCCTGAAGCACTGTTTTGGTCAGAGCACAAATTCACATGCCCACAATTCCTGAGTGATAAATATAGCTCTGACAGTCAAAGAGAGCACAGCTAACACCATTCACCCAGCCAGGGAGAGGAGCCACCCAAAAACACAGCCTGAGTTCTGTAATCTCTCCTTAAACTCCTTTTCTATGTTCAGATGAAAGTCAAACCACAATGAGACATTGTCTTCTCCTCAGGACAGAGAAAAATCTAGTCAGATGGAATTATCAGTTAATGACATGTGAGAATCTTCAGCCTATCTTCGTATCCTGACTTATTATAGCCATCACAGTAACCTAATATGGATTAGCTGTTTATTGTGTAATATGAACTCTGGCTTTTCTAAAACCTTTTACAAACAGCAGCAGATGATCATCTGAACACCAACTTTCTCTCTGTGAAACTTCAGAGAAAAAAGCTAAACCAATTCCAAAAGTCCAGAATAAAATTACAGTCAAGATGAAGTTTGTGCCAAAGTTCCCAAGGACAGTTTGTGGTCCAGAAGCTTCTCTAAGCTTTATGATATGCCCATTTTATCACCTTCAGCAAATCTTTTGAGCTTCTTTCATTACATCAACACACACTCAAATGCAGACAAGTATCTTTTGAAAATGAATGTGTGATGTGTGTAAAGCATTAGAAAGAGCAAAGGAATAACAGTAAAAAATTTTAATCTATTATTCAAAATGCAAGAGCTCATTCAGATTAAGTGGTTTTTTCAAACATCATTTTAATTAGCTCTTCAGCCCAGCAGATTTTATACGACCGTAATTGCTCTTTGATACTGCTCTACACATATGCAGCTAAGTTTGATGAAAAGTAAGTTAAAATAACGTTTAATTTCCTCCTTTTTCTAAGAGCAAGTAAAATACCTTGCTTGTTATGTTTCCTTGACTTCATTAAATGCAGTGTGACACAATGGTCATAAAATATTAGACCCTAAGATGACCTGGGTTTTTAAATCATATTTATAGGATCACTGACACCCTTAAACCCCTTATTTGCTTCCACTCTCTGAAACTTCCTAAGAAACAACATCTCCCAAGTTTAAACACTGTGTTTTAACATCCCAAGCTGCTCTAGTCCATCCACCATGCACAAAATCACAGCTAGGCAGTCCCACACCCAGACTGCCCCCAGCTTCTCCCTCAGCAGGTAACACCACTTCCTCCTGGCTGTCCTGTGTTCATTTTGCTGTGTGGATCAGGCAGAAATTAAGCTGAAATATTGTTGCTGATTTTGCCCTAGTGTGGCCACGCTTGCCGTTTGGCCTTCCATAAAAGGCCGTCAAGGACTGACAAAAGTAGACTGAAAAATTTGAAGGCTGATTGCAAAAGAAAATTTTTAGAAAATGAAAACCAAAACCAAAATGGTGCTGTCTAACATGCACCTGGACTGCTTATCAAATATTTTTATATTTTCATTTTCAGAAGACTCCTTGGAAAATGTGAGACTTCAGATCAAATCCAGTGCCTGTAGATAAAGGAAAATATCTGCCTCAAAACTGGAGTCCTCACAAGGTCATAGGACTTATGCCTTCAGGTGTAGAACATCCATACTAGCACATTAACAGATACATTTTAAAACTGATATACATAATATATGCTTATGCAATCTCATGATATCTCTGCCCAACAAAAAAGGCTGTGCACTGGTTAGTCACATTAGTATAGCAGTGAGGTAAAACAGATTACAATTTTTCAGTCCATTTTTGAACAATTCCACCTTGATGACTCCGTGTGAAAGTGGAACTTAGAATTTATTCTCTTTCCTGTAAGAGTTTCTTGCAATTTCAGCCCTGTTAGAGAGTCCCAAAATGCTGCTGTCACCCTCACAGCAACCTTGAAGCATGTTCTCCTTAATCTATATGACATCATTCCTCTCACTGCCTTTTCCCAAAACCTGTGCCTATCAATAAATGGGTGTGGTTTTCAAATCAAGCGCTGGGAGGATAAAGAAATCCCTACTTACATCTGTCAGAGCCAAGACATCAGTCTTGTGGGATGATACTAGCAAGGAACTTCAATTTTATAGTACCACACACCAGCCTTTTGCCTTTTGGTGTCACAAAATGTCTGAAGGGGTTGAGGGCCAGAGGGATTTCAGCTGGAACAGCTCCCTCCCCACAGAGCAGAGGCTCACATCGGTGAGGTTCCACCACCAGGCACTGAGCACTGCCAGTCCTGCCCGCGACACCAGAGGAGAATCAAGCCCAGTGGTGCTGCCAGCACAGGTGAGCATCACTCCCCTGTTCTCCTTTCAAAAACACATTGCAGAGCAAATTTGGTAACACACCAGTGACATTGTTGCAAGCAATACATTTTGGAAGCAAAAATACATACATATCCCTACATGTGCTGAAAACTACACCCTCTTCTTGACAGAATGACAGAACAGTCTGAGTTGGAAGGGACCCATAAGGATCAACAGGTCCAACTCTTCAGTGAGTTGCCACGGATTGCACCCACAACCTTGGCATTCTTAGCATATGCTTTAACCAATTGAGCTAATCTCCTAGCAGACCAACCATTTTGTACAATGGATTAACTACAGAGTGACTCCTGAAAAAGGATACATAGGTGCTAATACTACATGTCATGCTATCATAGCTTGAAGGCTGTTGAAGAAAAACAAGGGATTTTAAAAGATGCTTCCAAAAGTACACGAAGTACACAAACACAAGATAATAGCAGAAGCCTTGAAAGCGCAAGTGGAATAGGAGCCCTAGAGTCACAAGCACAAATCATTATTAATAAGTTGTTACTCACTACAGGAATGCAACCTTGTGTGCTGGTATTAAGGATAACAGAGCAAGCAAAGAACCAGTATCTGGCATACATAAACCATATCAAACACCATCAAATTTAGGCATAGGATGTGCTGGCTGATGAAGGAGGAGCAAGTAAACTGTTAACAAAGACAGTAAAGTAGCTTCAAAAAGCCCAAAGCACAGGGTAAGCCCCGCCATCAACATCAGCCACCTTCCTGCAAACAACTGGAGATGCTGGCAGCTTCCATAACAATGCATAGAAAATAAAAGTGGCAGAAATGAGAAAGTTGTCTAGGTTGCTTTCAACTAGAAAATGCATCATCATGGGGAATGAGCTGCAAAAATAGGACCATTTGTACTTTAAGTGTGAGTATCTCTGTATGCAGACTACGTCATAATAGAAGACCATTTATGTGACCTGGGTGAACAGTACAATGAGGACGTGCTAAGAGAAAACAGATTGAAGAGAGGGTAAGTGTGAGAGGTAGTGCACAAAAGTCTTTCCCAAATGGATAAACTCAGGGGATTAGTGGTCCAGTTGAACACAAAATAAATGATAAATTCAGAATAGCGAGTGTCAGCCCAAGACCACCAGAACACACTGGAATCAGCAACGAACAGGTTGAACCCCATCCAAGACGGCTGTATCTGCTGTACACAGACAAGGACTGCAGGATTACACATCCAGGTCACTCTCTCAGAAGCCAAAGGCACAGTAGTAAAGCCTTCTACATCTGCACAAAGGGCTGTCCTGCCAGCTGTGGCTCCAACTGGGCATGAGTTAGTGCATGAGGGTTTGAGAAAGCTGCTTGAGTAACCAAACACACCCTGTGAAAAATGATCTGCTTTAATAACAACAGCCTCATTCTCTTAAGGGTAAGATCTTGAATAGCAAAAGGGTTCATACAAATGTTGTTTTTGAGAAATCCTTTCTTCAACTTGTTCCTGTTAGGGAAAAGGCAATTAACAACATTTCAACTCTGTGATTAGACTGCTAATTCTTCAACTAGAGTAACTACAAATTTTTGCATCTCTATATGTGTTTCTCTAACTTGCATAAGTTGCACAAGGTATCTGGTCTTACTACCCTTGAGGTTTGGTAGTGATTTGCAGCAGATGCAGCAGATAAGATTGAGCATTTCCCACCTGTGCAAGGTTTCTCCTCAGTTTTGAAGCTGTCTCCCTGGTTTGCTTAGATGCAACTGAAGGAGGACTGGTACACCCTCACTTTAGCATACGAGTTTCACTTCAAACTTCTCCCAGTTAACAGTTGTGTGTGAAATCCCTCATGGACCCTTATGAGGATATGCTGGATGTCAAGGCTCTCAGTGCTTTAGGGCAAACCTGCTGTTAGCAAGAGCACTTTAGCAATATTTTGGCAAACACAACAACATTTGTTTCACAACAGCATTTTCTCTGTGTTTCCCCAGGTGTAATTCTATCCAAAACACTTCAACACAGTGTGAACATCCCAGTCATCCAAGTCTGACAGGAAGAAATGAACGACCATGGCCCTTTATAGCATGGTCACCTGTGAATTGTAGCATTTACTCTAAGAAAAATTGTCCTCAAACCCAAAGGACTACAGCTTCAGGTTCAAATTCATTCTCACTGCCAGCACTTTCAGCAAAGAAAATTCTTTCCAGGAGAGAAGACAGTTTCCAACACCCCCCACTCAGAGTCTGCAGCTATCTCAGTAAGTTTTAACATTCCCATTCCCATGCCCCAGGTTAACAGATCCTGCCATTATCTCCTGCCCCTGATACAACCAACCAGCTCCACCTGCTCTCATCAAAACACCAAAATGCAGTGATATGCTCATACAGGACCTGCAGCCACTACATGCATATCTCCACTGACAGTTGCCTCCTTGTTTTGATTTTCTGATTTCCTAAAAGTTTCATTTTCCTCTAACTTTCCTCTTTTATTACTGGTGTCTATTCTCAGCTAAACAAAACTTGTTAAAAGTACTTTTAAGTTTTTGATTTTTTTTTTTTGGTTTAGTTTATTAAAATATTTTCATTTTTTAAAACTGTAAAAAGTAAGGGATTTTGAGAGTTAACATTAAGTTTTGGAAAAGTTTTGTTTAATTGAAAAATAAATTTTCATTTAAAAGTAGTTGATCTGGCAGGAGGAAAGTAAAGGCTGATGTGATTTGCTTCTGGCAGCACGGATTCTGCAAAGTTCTTTCCTGTGTTTGGACTCTGCTCTTACTATTCTTTTAAAATAAGAATCACACTTTCAATAGATATCTCCTTTCCCAAACTGCTAATACTTGTGTCTGGGCAGTCACACTGTTGAGGGGGTATATTTTTGGAGCAGGGATTCAAAGAATTTTAAGAAAGAGTTGTGTTAAATTTTCAAAAGGCCATACAGCTGCCACCCACATGCCAATGACAGATAATGGCTCATCTTTCATGTTTTGGAGTTATCTCACTAAATGACAGTGACATTCTCTCAAATATGCTTTTCAAGATTCGAAAAGCCATCTGCCTCTGGATTGACAGTCTTTTTTATCAATCAGAAAAGCGTATTTTGAAAAAGAAAAGCAATACTGTCATAGATTTCAACACAGGCAAATTACTACCTTAGTCTTTATCTACTCATATATGACGAGACTGAGGGCTTCTGGCTAATCTGCCACCATTCTTTTTCTACTGTCATTGCAGCAGAAAGCAGTGAAAGCCTTGTAGTACCAGCTACCCCATATTGCTCAGCTCCTTTCCATAAAGAACAGAGTTCTCCTTGATGGTACGTTAGGGATACACAGAGTACTTTGGAAATATCAGCTGCTAAATTTTCAGCTTTTAAACAAAGCACACACAGGGGAAAGCAGTTAATATTTCCATCTCTAAGAAATTGATTATTTCATCTTGCATTATCAGCAATAGGCTCCCATCAGAAGCTGCACCCTTTACAGTCATCTGTGCCAGGCATTTAACGAATAGTCAATACAAGCTCATCTACAAGCATTCTTACCTGTCCCCTACCAATAAAACTCAGAGGGCTGATAATTCAGATGCCTCCTTCTGCAGACTGCTGCCTGTAGTATGTAGAGCACAGATGGAAGACAAATCAAAAATGAACATTAAAAAAGCAGCAATAAAATGTCTGTGATAAAACTGAAGAAGAGGTCATATTTTCCCCTTCTCAGCAAGGATTTTCAGAGGTCCTTTTAATGAGCTATTTTCTGAGTAGGTCTGTGTGGGCCCAGAAGAATGCTGGCTACAAAGAGTAATTATTCTGGCCCTCAGCTACTAGAAACAATAGGGCAAAGCTGAATGGTTGTTGGCTTCTTCTGCACGTTCACAGGAGGGCACGATAATACACTTAGAATCTTGTTTGCTTCTCTGTGCTAATCATAAAAAAGCAGCTGTCTTTAAACATTGAACTTGAGCTTTCCCAGATATCAAGAACACTGCATGTTTAACAATGCTAGGGTCATTTTCATATGACTTTATCTGTTGGGGAAAATAGCTACACTTGTTCCAATTAAATAACTATATTTTAACTTATTAAATAATTTTAGATTACATATATACAAACTTGACTTTGTCTCATTAAAAAAAAATGTTAGTTTTCCACTTTGGCATAATAATTCACAAAATACAGTCATGTACCATTCCTCAGATATTTCAGAGTGTAGGAGAAAGAATAGAAGAACTGTAGGAGAACAGCAGAATGTACATTTTGCATCAAGAACAAGCACAATTTCTCTAGCTAACAAATCTGGCTAGTGAGAAAACCCTTCATGACCAAGTATGCTACTAATGTCAGGCTTCCAAAGAAGAGTCTTCCAAATTTAAGCAAACCCTGTCAGTGTTATAAAGAATACTGTGGAGTTTGAGTTAACAATGTGTAAATAACACTCTCTCCATAGATTCTACGAACTAACTAAAAGCATCAAAGGATCAAAGGATTATAAAAAAGGGGAGGGGACCTAACTGAAATGAACAAAAATCTACATGCTGTCTACTGATACTTTCTTCAGAAGTTCCCAATATTAGAACACAGGTGACAATGCAATGGAAAACACTTTTGCATGTAGTAAGAAATTATGTCGATTCAGTACTTAATTCCTATGTATTTCTACTGTCATGTTGTATCCTCATTCTAGGGAATTGGAGGAAGGCATAAATGTAGTAATCATAGCTTTAGATTAAAGAAGCAATTGAATTCATTTACTGACAGAACAACAATATAGGAGATGTTATAAATATTTTCATCATCCTGAAGTAGTTCAAAGCCTGTATTTCCAATAATACCCCAAAATAAACTCAGCACAATCAAGGTTGACCCTGGCAGTAATACCCATATATTTCATACAGATTCTTAAACCACCCTCATCACCAGAGAGAAGTCTTTACCCTCAAGTTGTGCATTAAGTGACAATCCTGACACACATTACATGGGATGGATTCTGTCTCTCCTCCTGTAAAGGATGTTTAGCATTTTGATGATGTTAGGAGCATTCGTAAGTCAAGGTTCTCTTGTGCTGTGTTTTCTATTACCTAAAGACACACGCCCTCTTCTTCAGACTCTAGGTTTTAGAGTCCAAAACTTTGTATCCATTCAAAGAGACCTTTGCTCCTTTTGCCTTAGAGGGAGATGAACTGCAGTTTCCTAAAAGCAGAGCTGACAGATTCAGGGAAAACATTGCTTGCTTACTGTATTGCTCTAAAATGCCTGGATTGAGGAGAATCCTGCAAGATTTCAGAAGAAATGGTGAATTTTTCTTTTTTATCCATTTGGAGTATTTTTTCTTAAAGTTACTTGAAATAAGTCAAATTTTGCCTGAGAATTGAGTGAAAAAGAGTATGATTCTGAGTTTCTGAACTTAGTCTTAGCTTTGAAAAGGAAAAAATATATCTTAGATGAAGACTGAAATTCAAATTCAAATTAGGTAAAATAGGAGGTTAATATAAAGTTTAAAAAAATGAAAGCATTTCAGTTATCAGTTTGTTAGTTTGAGATATCAGTCATAGTTTTAATTTTCAAGAGCAGGGATCATTAAACCAGACATCAAATATATATCCTTCATTTAAATTCAACAGAAAAGACCCTATAACTCATGCATTACTTTTTCATCCAATGTTTTGACAAGTTAGAAGATTTACAGATAATAAACATATTTGGACTTAATAGAAGTCCTTGTTCTGCATCAGCAAATGAGTCTTGCAAGTATTCTTTATTATATGAGATTATAAGTCCTGTGAACAATATTAAGAAATGACAAGAATTTTTAATAAATCTCTCCTATCTGCCTGCACAAGGCACCATGCAATCTGTGAAAGGTTCATAATCAATGTCTTCTGAACAGCTTAATTACTTTACATAACACAGAAGCATATCTAGTCTCAAATAAAAAAAAAAATTAAAACCCCTAAAACTCTTGGTCATGTATAAAGACCATCCTAACAGCAATGTATTGCCAATCCAATAAAATTTTAATTATGCACACTTTTTGCTAAATCTTTGGATTATTTTAAAATATTTTAAACTCAGTTTTTTTTAAAAAAAAGCTCTGCTGTACTATTTACATCAAATTCTTTTTCATAGTGTTAGACTTTATGTTCCTATTGATTACAGCATTTTCTTCAGGAAAAAAAGCAATGAGGAGCTCAGTCCAAGGCTATCCAGGTGAGGTTTTGATTACAGCAGAAACTACAGGTCAAGGGGAGAGCTCAGGCACCCAAGAAGAGCAAAAGGCAGATATACCCAGAGGCCCAGTCCTCTTCCCTAAAACACCCATTCTCTGACTCTTAAAGCAAATGTAATCAGTGACACGTGTTCTCCTAAAAAGTTATTCCCTCATGCAGTATTTGTCCCACAGCTCCAGTCTCTGACTTTGCATCTGCCCTGCCTATTAGGTCTTGTTTGTTAACTAGCCAGAAATCAGCATGGAGAAAAGAATTTAAAAGTTAAGGAAATTAATGAAGTAACTTACTTGGAAGTAACTTAAAAGCCCTCTTATACCAAGAAATTCCTTTTTCTCTGCTTTCCAAGAAAGATTCTTTCAGAAAATTACCAAATACACTAGTAGAGGTTGAAATTCCATTAATTTAAAAGGTTGCCTTTAATTTCAGTAGAAGTCAGATGCTGTATTTCGTTGCATGTTGCCTCAGCAGACTCTATATTGCCATTGTACATAGGAAATCCCATCTCCTTTTCGGTTCTGCAGTGGATGAGGAATTCTTCATTTAAGTATTTTCTTCCACATTAACAAAGTTAGTTTGCTTGAACAAAACCTATTAACAGAACATATTTGGCTTTATTCATTTTATCTGGATGGTGCCTTGAACTGAGGAGGGAATGATTAGTGGAAGCCCCAGAATGGAGAGACAGAACTGCTTTTGAATATGTTTCTCTTTGAATGACAAGAAGGAAACACCCCACGTTTCCTACAGCGCTGATGAATGACCCAGCTACCAGACTCTTTTCAGATGTCTCTTTCTCAGATGTGTTTTTCAGCATAAGCTTCGAAAGAGGTCTTCCACCATTAACATCAGAAAACATATTGCCAAAGATTGAAACCTTCCTTCTGATAAAGGTTTTTCCTAGTCACTACTGTCAGACACAGTTATTGAATGTTATACTGATGTTACAACCTTCCAGAGAAGGGGAAGCTTTTGACTCAAAAATCCTGACACTAAGGTCTTAGAAGAAGGATTTGAGGAACAAAAAAGGAGCTTCAGGTGACTGTGAGGTGACAGGTTTTATTCTGTAGGACTCACTGGAACCTGCCTTTTGCCTGCAAGCAGCCAAGAGCCACTGCAGCACCTGATGGTCACAAACAACCCAGAAGGCTGCAGGTGAAGGATCTGCACATCTGATCTGTCATCAGCTTTTATTCTTCTTCCGAAGCAATGCATATGAGAAATGCACATGGTCACAGATTTGAAGCACTTGGCAGACATTTTTGTTTGGCTCCTCACTAATGCTAAACAAATACAAGATTTAAGGCTGCATTGATCCACAGCTGTTCTTGGCAAAATTTAACAGCAAAAAAGGTTTATAGAGAGTGATTTGTGCTACAAAAACAAAATCACGTCTGCTTAAGAACTCCTTGTCTGCTACATAGGACACAAACCATTTCTTAGTCATTGCATTTTCACTCCAATTTACTAGAACCTCAAACATTCAATAGAGCATTCAGGATTAAGAAGATTTGGCATGGTTTCTGTAGACAGTGCATGTCTTTGTGCGTGTGTGTGTTCGTAAAATGAAAGACAGGAGAATGCTATGTGGGTGGAGGTGAAGTGTCAAGAATTTGGGATTTGCTTTTGCAAATAGCTACGTCAGCAGACTATATACTTGTCCTATTACAATACACTAGGCCTTGCTCACATGAAAAGCTCTTAGAAGAATGTTTTTTTAATAAAAAAATCTAGACTTGATCAAGATTTTATGATGTTTTTGAGATCGCACCAAAATAAAAATAAAATAGGCTTTCATACATTTGCACCTTCTACTTAAAAATACACTTCATTCCATGAAGACTAATGAAAAGAACAGTTCCATAAGAATTATGCTGTGTCACTTCGGAAGACCAAAACCTAAATTATCAGCTTGTTTCAACCCCAATTACCCATGTGCCACACTTCAGAAGTTTTTTTTTTTTCTCATCCAAACTTAGTTTATCTCTCTTGGAGCATGTGCACCTGATTGCAAAACTATTTTTAAAGGTTATTATCTCTCAGTGGAGGTACAGATAGTGAACCAATCATCTAGGGACTGCTGGACATCCACAACTGCAGAATAAAAAAATTACTGTGGTGCAAATGGATTTATTTAAATAGCCTACCATTACTTCTTCCCTGGGTAGCATGAGAATGTGTCTCTGCTAACAGGGGATAAGTCATTTGAATGTGTTAGTCAAGCATTTGCAGTCATGTGGCCTTTCATACCTGGTAAAACAAGCCTGAAATATGATGAAAAACTCTTTTGCAGTATTTCTTAGTCAGCAACATTGAATTCTGCATCACTTCTAAGATATTTATCTTCTTTTTTTTTCTTTTTTTTCTTTCCTGTTTGTCACCACTTTAAAACATCTGGTACACAAATACACACTTAGAAAGTATATTCTGGGAAAGAATTCTTATACACTGCATCCATCACTGCAACTGATCAGTCAGATAAACCCTCTGTTAAAGCTTCATGTTTCTTGTCTGTTCAGATTGACCACATATTTTTCCAGGAATTGTAAAAATGCACTCAATTATCCAACACAACCTCTGAGAGCCTAATGAGAGCTAGTTCAATTTTCATTATTATTAATACTATAAAATTATAATATAATTATTGAAAAAATGAAATATAAAATAAAATAAAATAGAGGCATGATATCTTTGAAGAATTTGCAAAGAATGTAATTTACTCATGTAGCAGCAAGGGAAGGTGCACAAAAAAGTCACCAAGAATTGATTTGCTGTTAGATTTTGACATCAAATATAAGAATTTTTCAGTCAATTAAAATCTGTTCAGAATGCAGAGAACCATTAAAGGCTTCTTGAAATTTTCTGAGGAAAATTGAATGATTGAGGGGGAGAAAAAAGCCCATAATAAGAATTTTTAAGGGGAAAATGTACTAGGTTAGTACAAGGTAAGAGGGATTCATTTAACAAATATGTGGAAATTCCACAAAAGAATCCATATAAATAATTAATATTTAAGGCAATGCAGAAGCAGTTAAGGATTAGCTGTTGATCAGGACATGGGAATGGAAAGGACAATTTAGGTCCCCTGCTCTGGCCCAGTAAATATTCAATTAGTTAACATGAAAGGCTTTCATTAGGAGAAACTCACTGACATACTCTGTGCCTAATGATGAAGTATTGTAATTGCCTCGCAAACGGAGAGAAGTGAGTTCAGTTCCTAATGCTGGCCCCTTTCACACGGTTCTCTAGGTGTCAGCCCTCAGACACAGCCTGAGACAGGACACTGCACCAGCCGGGACTCTGCCTGATCCAGTGTGGCAGTTTTTATAGTCTCATTCTCGGAGAAACTGATCCCTAGTTTAGAGGCCTAAATTTGGAAAGAGTCACAGCTGAGAACGCCGAGCGAGGCGAGCTGCTCCCCCGTGGCTCCGGGTCAGATCCTTACCGCTCTCAAGGGCCGGGGCTTGGGCTCTGTTCTACAGTCGGCTTTTCCTGATGGCTCCCCGAGGCAGCTTCACAACTCTGGGGTCGTAACTTTCTTGGGTGATTACTACAGATAGATCCAAATTATCCCTTCTTAAGCTCCAGAGCTCGGGAGACCTGAGCCAGTCTGGGTCACCAGCCGCGCAAATAGAGGCTAATTGTGTAACACGTCACCTAATTTAATAAGCAGAGCACAGCTCTGTGCTAACCAAATGACTCATCCTCCACACCAAAGTGGCTCTTATCCAGATGGTCACAGCATGGTGGTGCTTTCTTTCCTTTAAACATGGCCCTCCAAGCTTTAGAGGGGACGTGCCTGTGTGCAGGGACAAAACATCACACAGCACCTGCAGATGAGTCCTGCAAAGGCAACACAGGACTAAGAGCCATTGTGGTCCCACCTCTCATGACTCACAGTTCCACCTCTCAGTTCCTACAAAAGATCTTTTTTGTTCAAATGTGCACTGCTGAGCTGTTTGTACCCTAGATAAAACCCCTCACTTTCTGTACCCTTCCATAGTACTTACATGGTGAAAATAAAAGTCTATGGCCAAATCAGCTCCAGTGAGATCTAGAGTGCTAAGTCTAGAATTTGTACAAGTAAATGCCTCACAGCTCAGGTTCCCACCATCCATTCAGAGTCCATGCCAGTTATATCACCCTAAAATTCCTCTGCTTTGGAGGGTAATGCAATTTGCAGCACGTTGTTTTCCAGACTACCTCCGCTAGATCAGCCTAGTATTTTGATTCACACTCAGAAGCAAGAAACCTCTAATCAAGTTCAAATTGCAATCAAATGATTGGCACATCTAAAAGATGCATCAATCATTACATAAGTAATAGTAAAATTCCATTTTTAACAGAGAAAGTATGCTGTTCCAGACACCTAATTTTGATGGAAATCACAAAAATGGATTTGTATTCTGAAAAAAAAATACCTTTGAATGACATTAAATCTGTTCACTATTGGAATTGCTGGCAATGAAATTAATTGTATGACAGCCTCTCTTATGGAAAATATTACCTATAAGCATTTCATATAAGTGAAATAAGTGCTATCTTTGTCACTAGGGAGAAAAAAAGGCACAAAAATAACTACTGCCTTCTGAAGGAGATATTGAGGGCAATGCTAACAAGTAAACTGAAGCACTATATAATAATCTTACTCCTACCAAGGAATGTATTTTGTCATGACAAAATCAGTATGATATATATGTCAATACATGCCAATGTTAATTTAACATCAAATCAGAGTTCTAGGTCAATGTTTTGCGTAGCTGGTGAGAAAAGTGACACTGGAAATAGCAGTATTACTTATCGAGATGTGTTATGTCAGCCTGCTCACGTTCCTGTCAACACTGAAAATGTATAGTGATAATGCACTACATATGCTACCCACCTCTCTCTGCCAGCATCAACCTAACTTATGCCAAATCTTTCTAGAAAGACTAATCAACATGCCCTGCTACAGAGAGCTGAGATACTGATGCTGTCTAATTTAAGATGTTGATGAATAAGTAATAAACTTTCAAGCATTACAAGCAAATTAAGGTTCTGCCGATGTAGATTGAAGTTGGACATTCCAATAGCTTTTATATTATGAAAATACTTCATCTTTTTAGTACCACATATACCATCTAGTAATACACTAATGGCAGTATAATAGAAATGTTTGATTACCTAGAGAAAACCTTGAAATCATTTTACAGGTTTCTCCCAGAGAAGATTTCATTAGAGACCCCAGCACACATAGATACAAGAGATACGTTGCATTTTCCACTGTCAATACAGGAGACCGAAAACCTTTCTAAGCATCATTTTAGCCTAACTACTGCTTTCCAGCTGTGACAGCCTTCATAAAATAAAAATACCCCTTGGAAACACTCATATATGCATGGCAGCAGCTTTTCTGGGCCCAAGTATCACCTTCAGGAAAGACTAATCCCTAAATCTCTAGCAACTTGGAATGAGTCCTTTTTAGCTCATTCCCACTTGCACAGGCTCTGGCAAACACTGCCTGCAGTGGTAGCAGGTGCTCAGGTCACAGCCACTGACCAGCATGTCCATGGCTCACTGAGACCAAAGGGGGACAAGATAGGGTTGTATATGCCCAAACCAATTAATGAGTGCTGAGGTGGGGACAGGTGGGATGGAAATTCTGGGACCAGAGGGGCCTCTGAGATTTCACTATTGATTTCTGTGAAGAAACGTCATCTAATTTTGTCCAGAGTACTTCAACAAAAATGTTTGTGTGAGGTCAAACGTGCTGCTCTTACTTTCTCTAATGAGAAAAGAAAGCACAGGGTGGACTTGGTTTATATTCTGTCATGAAAACCTAGTCTAATCCTGTGCTAGATCCTCCCAAAACATGAGACAGAAGACCACACCATTAACAAGGGTAGATATTATTACTGTGCAAATTCAGAACTAAAGGTAAAATATACATTATATCTTACTCATTATATGAGTCTCCAGAATAACAATATTTTTGTTATTATTCTTTTTGGCTTGAATATTCATCTCATTTTCAAGACACATGATAGGGATTGAAATATTTGAAGAATCACTTACAAAAATTACTGCACAAAGTTGATGCTTTGAAGAGTTTAAATGCTGTCAACTTGGTAGGTATTTCCTCTTTGCTGTTCAAATTCAGGAGCAGTACATCTTGTATGACTGAATGTGCACCATAAATATTATAGATAGCCAGAAGTAATGTATTCGTTTGTTAGATTTGAAAATGGCTTCTAAACAACTAAAAAAAAAATCTTATTGTTTCTATGAATAAATTACATCAGTAATCTTTGTAGTAAGCACCATCTGAGACAGAAGGTTTTACATTTATAGTCATTAGCATGAGGTTAATCTCCATCAGTCAACTGCAACTGTAATAAAATACACTGAGAGCCCTTGAGCTTACGGTGTGCAATTCTACAAAAGCAATCACATTTCTCTGCCTGTTATGGAAGTGAAGTTTTTTTATGACAGCCAGCCAAGTTTATTTCTAGTGATAAAACCAGTGGTATAAAGAAAAATAGCCTCAGGGATCTGTCTATCTGTTATCTTCAAAAAGAATCAATTTCACGCTTCAATGTACATAAATATGTATAAACATCACTGCACCTTGTCAAATCCTAATTCTCTAAAAGCATTCCCAAAAAACATACTTGATCCATGCAGTAAGTACCGCGGTGAAACACCATTTTAAATTAAACCAAAAAGCTTTAAAATTGACAAGGACATGACACTGAGGAAAGGGAAAGCTAATGATACCATATTCTCTAATACAGTCCCCACAACTTGCAGGCAAATCCTAAACTAAACCTCAAACGTGACAAAGAAAGTAGGAAACAGCTTTCTAACCACAAAATCACCACGATCTTAGTTCCTTTGGGGTGAAGCATCTCCTAAGAAAAACAAAGTTTTGTTCATTAACACAGGTCATGGTTAAACTAGAGATCACCTAGTGAAGAACTTCAGACCTTTTATCATCTATACTCTGTTTATGTATAATTCCATACAAAACACTCCACACCATATTGCACCATTCCTGTAGAACACTCTGCTGCAGAGCAGCACTTCAGCATCATATAAACCATTGCAGGTCTCTTTTTCTTTAAAGCTGTCTAAATATGTTGATAATAGTAAGCAAAACAAAAAAATCTGACACCACTGTGCCTATGAGAAAGCATTACAATAAAGATGGAGCAAACTTTATAGACAGCTAAAATTGTGCAATAGTAAAGAATGAATCCTGCAGCTTCAGGATTTTTATGCTTCACAAAAGCATAAAAAATCTGAAGTATCTGAGGAAGAGTTCATTAAAGAGGTAAAACTCATCTGAAGGTGTATTAAGGGACTGTGGGTTTCTTCTTCAGCTGATGTGAACTGCCAGCACTCCTTGTATCTCCCTGTGGCTTCACTGGTCCACACTACACAACCAGTGGGGAAAAGAAACAGAGCAGGAAGATATCTCAGCTGGGGATCAGGAAACATTCTCCAGTGCCATCTAGCACTCTAAAATAACTCCTCAGAACAGTAATGCAAATTCTGTGCCAAACTTCCGCAATCGGGCTTTTAGTAGCACAGGAAAATAGGTAAGGCTCAAAAAAAGTATTTTCTATATAAACTATTATTTAATATCATCATGAATCTATAGTAAGGACTATTATTTATTTGTTACAATGTTTTCCATTAGCATATAACTAATTTCTAAATACCATCCTAAATATTGTTTAGCATCCAATTCATATCCTCCATAAACTATTTATAAGTTCTTGATTTAATAAGTATTTGAAAGGCTCAAATATTCTTCCTTTTACACTAAGAAGAGTCTGGCAATATAGAGATGGTTAAACTACCAAACAAGTGCAGGTGTTTAATACAGGCAGTTGTTTTTCCTTTTCAAACCAGCTTTCTGAATAAAGTCTGCCAGAAGACACTTAAACCCATGTATTCCCCAACTACCAAGCAAGAGCCCATTCTTGCAAGAGGTAATGATCATTCCCTCTTCTATTACACTGCTTTATATTCAGAAAATAGTCAGTATTTATGATTGCTTATTGGCCACCAATAGTTAAGGGATGTTATTAATAGATGATGAGATTTGGGGGCTGGGATGCATCTTAAGGTTGATTTAAAGAAATTATTCAAAGACTGGCTCTCTGCCTTTTAAAAGGGGACAATGACTTTTCCCTTTCCCTTTGTATTAAACGGAAATGACCACCCTGTAGATCTCTGTTCTGTGAGGAGGGCTCAGATCAAATTCATAGGATCAAAGGATTTATCAAATTAACTTCTGCTTTCTGCATTTATGATAAAGATATGGTTTCAGACCAGCACCAAAATAGTCAGAGTATACTGTAAAATGAAGCCCTTGAAGCTGAAATGGATGTGCTTGGGAAATTTTGACATAAGAAAACCTTGAAAGCCCATGACCTGAAGAGAACTAAAACTTGCTTTTCCAGAATTTTGACTGAGATATTTGAATTATGTCCGTATCTTACTCTGGGTAGGAAAAGCTTTTCATCTCAGGTCCTGGAAAAGGAGACTTCTTCCTTGCCCTGCGCTGTAGTAAGCTAGCTAGCAAATATGGTCAGTAAGAGCCATTTAATTTTTTTGTCTTCTGTCATCTCCAGCTCAAGAATCGTGGTCTAAATCTGGAAAAATAAATAGGAAGAGACCAGATTTGTTTTAGACTAAATGGACTGAAAATAATCTACATGCCAGAATATTGCACTGTCTCTTGGACTAATCTACAAGCCAGAATATTGGACTGCTCTGTCTCAGTGCTGATATGTTACCTTCTCCCTCAAGATTTACAGTATCTTTAGGACAGTGGGCTTGGTGGTGGGAAAACATAAGATGTCCTTGCAAGACATCTTCCCAGACTCCCAGACCCTCTGGGTCTGTAAATTAAGCAAACGTGGACAATTTTCTACAAATGCTTGGTGGAGGCCCACAACAAAAAGAAGGCAGCCAGCTCCATGGTCTCATGCATGTTTGGGGTCAAGTGGAGATACAGAATCTTCTAGAGAGCCTGGAATGATTCCACATCAAATTTCAGTAAAACTGACTGACTTTGTGGGGGTTTTGTTTATTTGGGGGGTTTTTTTTGGTAGTAAATTCTGATTAAAGCAGACTGAGGCTAACAGTTTTATATATACTTATTTCCACTTCATACTACTTCAGGCAATTGCTCAGTTAAGCCAGCTTGATTTGCAGAGGCTGTAATCCAATGAGCAATGTGACTGAGAAAAAGAGCAGCACCCCTTCCAGCTCTCCTCCAGCCCAAATCCTTGTCTGCAAGTGATGTTCTTTGTGTCCTTAGTTCAACTGTCCAGATTTTTGCTTTACCTTAGGCAATGTAGAATTTTTCCCTGGAGAATTAAGTTTTCTCTGTACAAAACAGACTAAGAAAAAAGAAATGAAAAAAACTACCGCCAAAGACTTCTGATTTCAGTCCAGTAAGTGCAAGCACAAAGGAAATTAGGTTAATCTGACACCAGGTGCAATCAGTCAGAGTATCTGATCCAGTCATAAAGGTACTAAGTGGGTTTACCTTCTATGGGTACCATGGTCAATACCTTTGATAAATCTCATGGAGTTAATTTCTGTCTGTGTCACCATGTGTACACAGGTACATATGTACCACACTTCAGCTCACCATTGCAAAAAGCAGGTCTGATTATTATTCTGTTATTGACCACATCTCTCTTGGTGAGGCAGCACAGCTTGGCCATGTATATTAAAAAGGTTTATCAGGTGAGATTTAACCCTCTCTCTTCCTACAGATGTCCTTCTTTATTTGTAGACAGAATGTCCTTTGTAAAGTTACTCTTGTTTAAATGAGAAAAGCTGTTTTGTCAGTAAAGATTTTATATGGCAAGGCATTTTTTTTCCTAGAACTGAAATTTTCTGCATTATGATTTTTTAACAGAAATTAAGACTAGATGAGAACAATCAGCTGGTTCATCTGTTGCTATAATTTCAATTAATTCTTGCAGGAATTTTTGCAGAGTTCCTGCATAATTTTACTGCTTTAATTCATACTCAACAGAGTATTTACACTCTGAAATTAAGCAAAATTCAAGCAATGGAAGTAGGATATTTCCACATATTTCTGTCTTGCACTCTCATGACAAAGGGATAGAAAAGTTCTTTGCAGTCTAAGTGAAGCTCTCATTAATTATTTGAAGGCAGATACACTGACTGCATCTGTGATAATCAGTGAATGCATACTAATTAAATAACTTCCATCTCCTTTTGACAAATTAATACCAGGTGAAAAGCATTTATTAAGTATATGTAAATCATCCTACGAGTAGATTTTTTTTCTCTCCACATTTCTTAATTCTATTTTCCCAAAACACAATAGAGTTGCCTAGGAAAATACAGATAATTACATTTATCCTATGTTTATCCTATTTTTTTTCTGCAGGTGTGATTGCCCTCTCTCAGGGCATGTGATGTCCCTTCACAATTTTTTCTTTCCTGACTAGTAACTACTAAATTAGAGACCAACCTGAATTCACAAACACAGCAAGGAGAGTAACCTTCCAGGACTATTCTCCTTGACAATTCAATAAAGGAACCTACAAGCCTTGTGGATCAATCCCACTGCAGCGGCGATGTCTAAATGGCAACATGCCCCAAGAGGAAGGAGTTATGGTTATTACAGCCTGGAAACTGCTGTACTTAAATTCACATAATTAACAGTACAAATTGAATGCTCTTCTGACCATTTGATCCTTTATTGTTCAAGAGAGAAATACGAGCAGAGCCTTGTTAGCTTGCCCAACGTACCAGAAAGAATATATAGGGTGTAGTAGAATATTAAGAGGTTGTGGGGAAAAAAATAGCTTCAGAAAACATGAAGAAAAGACAAGAGTGTGTAAGATAATAAATGCCTGGCATACTTAACATGCTGAAAATACTCTTTCAGACTGGAATCCCCTCTGCTATCAATCAAAAACAGTGTTTCTTAATATAGCCTAGCACTTTCCACAGGAGTAGGAATGTCAACGGCTGTTTCTTGGGACTGTGCCCAGATTTCAGTCTACATTTTCCCTGCATTTTCATTTGTGTATATCTTGAAATTCACATCTAAAGTTTTGGTGTGCCTGCTGATGCCTCTGTTCCACATCAAATATAACTCTGAGCAATAAATTAAATTAATTGAGAGCATTGCAATATAAAAAGCCAATGTTTCTGCAAACTTAAAGGGACATTTCCTGTCCAGACAGTTAAGGAAACATAAGTATTCACCAAACCTACATGTCAGCTTGTTCAAGGTTCCATTATGGTCAAAGGAGAGAGAACAGACACTTCTTAGAGTGAAGATAGGCATCTAAACTACATCAGAGAATAATGCCCAAGAAGTCCCGACTTCCTTCTGCCGACCGCAACAGAAGGACAACCTCTTCAGATGTAAATGCAGCTAAATTCAGGAGAGATGAATCACAGCCTATTGATAAGCCCTGTTATCTAAAATAAGGATTTCTAAATTTCTGATTTTAGGGAATGAAAATCAGGTAATTGAAGCAAGGTCAGACTCTGAATTAGTAGGAGAAAAATGACTGTAACCTGGTGTCTACCCACTCTCTCCTCTTGAATTATTTCTGAAGACTAGCGAGTAAAATATTGAAATCTTCTGTAGGTCTCAAACACCTAGAGCCTTCCTTCCACATCCAAAGTTCATAGCATAGGTCTTTCTGCATTGAAATATCATGCTGGTACCTGAAATTTTTGTGGGAATGAAGGCTGGAATGCCAGAACAATCAAGAAATAAGTCCAAAGGTCTTTTTAGGCTTCTCTGAAGAAAGCATAGTGCTAAAATGCCAGAAAGCACAACTAGGAACTAAATGCCAATTGCTGTTAGTTACAGAAACTGCGTAACCAGGGTAAGTCAAATGCTAGAGGTTCTTGAAGGTTACTTATTGGCTCAGTTGAGGGTTATGTCTTTGAATAAATTTTTCTGTCATATTTTCCTATTGGAAAATGGTGAAAATCAAAATCTAATTTCCAATTACCTAGTGGAATCAAACTCTATGGATTTGGCATCAGGAAAGACTTGACATCAGAAGGGCAACATCAATCGCAAGGCAGCGTGTTTGTGCCAATGTTCGGTATGGCAGCAAGAGATTCCTCAGCCATCAGGGAGATCAAATTTTTGGAATGGATTTAAGATGGCAAGCTCTCAATTAAAGGCACACCATCAACACACTTGCAAGCTGAGGCTCACTATCTCCCAGGTGCAGAGACCAGCTCTCCTCTTCCCTTGGCCCTGCGATCATCTCTTATTCCCCAACCCACTGCACACCGTGTGCTTGTGAGGATAACATTTACCTGCCACCTTGCTTTAGTTAAAGGAGCAAAGTGTTTTTTTCACCTTGCCTTGCTGTTTTGTGTGTTCTCTTTTCCCCCCTTTTGCTAGCTGCCAAACAGACACAAGATAGCATTAATCAAAATGTTCTGAGCGACCTTTGAAGAGACACTGTGCTGGGAGCTCTCTTTACAATCTAAATGAAACACTTACATCATCTGAGGAATGGGATCACTTGAGGTTACAGACAATTTTATCAAAAAAAAGTGTAGGCACACCATGATGTCAGAAAAAATACCTGCTTTAAGAGTATTCATTGTATAAAATACCCTTGCCATTTCCTTCTGTACTGCAAAAGCACCTTAGCTAGTGCCCAAAGGGTCTGAAGAAGGACAGCAAGCAAAATGCACTTTACCAGCCTATTATATGGTGAATGACTTCATAAAGCAGCTTTTTCCCAGGGTAATGTATATTTCTTCTTCCTTCGTGAATGACCTCCTCAAAAGCAATATTCATCTGACCAAATGCAGAGGTGTCCAGGACAGAAATCCACACCTAAGTCAGTTTCTTTACACGCAATAAAGAAGAATTGGCACTTCTGGGATGCTGTCCATCCTACTCAAAGGTAAATGTTTAATATGGGTCAGATTAATCATGAACTGATTAACTGATATAAAAAAAAATCAGATTAGTTTCTCACTCAGATATACGTTATAGACATCTCAAAGAGGGGATGTGATTCCTGTCCAACCAACATTAGTTGGACCATTCATGCACAAGATTCCCTGTAAATATGAGCCAGTGGGTACCTAGAATAAGACTATGATTATTATAATGTTGTATAGAACAACAGATCTGTATAAAGCTAAGTTTCTACTACAACATCATGGATTCTCAGGATAAGAACAACATTGCCATGAGGCATCACAAGAATTTATCATACAAACAAAAGTGGCAGTTCATATAACACATAATTATTATGAAACTTGCTGCATCAGGAAGTTCCAGATGCCAAAAAGAAAAACAGATCAAAACCCAAGAAAATACATCCACAGTGTACAGATCCACTTAATTAGACTAAGCTCAGGAGGAATAGGAAGACAGAGGAATACCTGTCCTTTTCACTAGGCCTTTATTTTCCATAAGCATGAAGCTTATATAACATCCAAGGACAGGACACTGAGCTAGGTGGACTAGACCTCAATTCAGTCATCCATTCTTATTTTCTGACCTCATATTGCCAACAGTGTTCTTACAGCAGTGAGCCAAGCAAGGAATCTTATAGTCCTCCCTCACTCATACCATTTTTTTCCAGGATTAACAAATGCAGGTTAAGCCCCAGTTTTACACCAGGAAGCACGCAAAGCAGAAACAAAAAATGCAAGCCAACACCTAACCTGCTTTCACAATATCACTTCAAAACATTTGTGCTTGGTCCAATCCTCTATTCCTGATACATTATTTCAGTAGATATATTTACTGGTTAGGAGAGTTAGTGTTGGAGCCAAACACCTACTTGATATTATGCATTCCGTCATCAATGTGACTCACCAGCAGTGGTCTCATCTTCCATCCTTTCAAGCAAAGTTGAAAAACTGCTAAGAATAGCAGCAGAATTTGACTGCCGAGTATTTTTCTGGGAAACTCAAACCTTAGCCTGTGAATAATGCTGCTAATTGAAATTTTAACTCCAGCTTTTTAGGGGAGAACAGAAACAGTGAGAGATAAGGTTGCTTTTTGTAATATTTCTTTTTACTACATTGTCCCTTGTCCCTTTTTTTAAATAGCAGTGAAACAACAAACTATGGCTCAAATCCTTCTTCTTAAACACCTTAACTATTTTCTGAAGAATCAGACACATGGAGATTTCCCAATAATCCTTTGGAGCTCAGTAGTGAGCTATCATTGCAACACAAAATAAGCTCTGACCTGTTTGTGATAAAAAATATTTTACATGTGACATTCTTTTTCCTTCTGTCCAAACATCCCATTTTCCTTTTACTTTTAAATTAGCCATCACGTTAACTACTGTATTTCAGCAGTCACTGCTGCTGTGCATTACCAAATATGAACACTCATGCCACACTGAAGGAGACACATATCCCTTATATTAAATACATCTCCTACATGACTGAAGGAATTATGTTAGGGAAGAAAAACTGTCATATTATGCTAAGTCAATTTCTTTTGAGCATTTTTAAATCCACTGTAAAGAAAGAAAAAAGCGAAAATTCTAAATAACCACAGGAATCGTATTTTTTGCACTATGTAGCTACCATTCCCTTCATCCCATTCTAATCCAGAGAAAAATTAATTACTGTATCTTCCAGCACAATCAGTGTAAATTAATTACTTCAAAACTGGGTTGAAACAGACATACACACACATATACACACATACACCTTAACAGGAATATTAAAATGCTGTTAAAACCAAGAAATAGTTACAAGTGTTTTCAAGAAAATCCTTAAAAAAGGAAAAAAGTTTGTGTGTGTCTGAGAGGTTTCCCCCAAATTTTACTTATGCTTATTGCAGCCAAGCCTGTATAGAGAGCCCATAATAACAGGCAGGAATAGGGACTATATCAGTATGCAAGCCAGCTATCTGGATAAACCTGTGTTCTGTGGTGGTAAGCTTAAAAAAATATTTGCATTGTTTGGGGCCTTATTGCTGTTTTTTCAATCAAAACAAAATTTTACGTAATCAAAACTGGCTGCATTTGTAGAAAAGGAGCCACATAAGGCTGAGCACTAGCAATTAACAGTGCAAGTGCTTTTCCTAAAGGGAAATACAATCAGTGCTTAAATTCATCTCAGTATTAGCAGCCAGACACACAGTGCTTACAATGATCATTTTCATGGAGTTATCAAATTTTTCAACTGCAAACTCCAGTCCCTATGGATATTAAATCACAGAAGCAATCCAAACAAAATCAGTGGAGGAAGGCTGCTAATGAAGTGTGTGCACAGATCCACACAAAGGCATAGCCCTAAGTATCTGTAAGAGAAGAACAGGTGCCAACCAGATGCCAAAAAAATAAATAATACGTCAGAAATTAATAGCAGTCAGTCTGTTGTTCCTGTAAGTGACAGAGGGCAACTGAAATGAAAATAAAGGAACCAAAACACAACCTTGTAAGAGCCCACAAACAATAAGGGCAACCGCACAATCTAATTTATGTTATCTGATATTACTTCAGGCTTCCTAATGCTGAAAAAATACAAGGTTATTCCCTAGACTCAAATAAAGAACCAACCATGGGACTGCAGAGTACTGTAAAGCTGTAAAAGGATAATTCTTGTTATAATGCCCAAAGCTCCTGCCAGGCTGGAGCACAGCAGCTGCCTCACATGCCTGGAGTGCAGTGAGCAGGAGTGCCACAAATCCTGTAAACACTTCAGAAAATACAGGAGAACAAGAGGTCAACCAAAAATGTGACACATTGCCTAGTGCTGTCAAGTGAGAAGCCAACCACTTCACTGAAAGAGAAGCAGCAAAGGAGGATTGTCTGCAATGCTGGAGAGATATTAACCATAGAAATAATAACAGCAAAAGAAATCAAGCAAAGAGCTGAAGCATTCTCACTTGAACATACGATGCAAAGAATCACTCCCAGCTTTCTGAGCAGAAATATATCTTCTAGTTATACAGCAGTCCCAGGATATAAAGGTCTTCTGTATACCTATCAACATCTATTTCTATAGATCAGCACAAAAACAACTGGTTAAGACTGAGTTACAAGTGCAGTCGAGTGCTTTATATAAAGTGCCGGAGGCAAAGGAGGGAAATCTTGTTTGCGGTTCAGCTAGGCTCGGGTATGGAAATCAAGGGCCAAATGTGTTTGTACAGAAGGAAAAGAGTTTTCCCTAGTATCAGCATCAACCCACATGGAAAGCTGTGCTGAGGAAGCCAGCAAGAAAAATGCAACAGCAACAAGGTTTTAGTCTCCTTACTGAAATGCCTTATCCAGTAATATGTGAAAAAAACACAACTAAACCTTTTCAAGGAAGAGGCTTGTAAGTGTCTAGAGGGGAAATAACAGATGTTGGGAGAATCACTTCACCAATGTGAAGGGTTGCTATAAATACATTAGCAGAGGGAGTTTCTGCTGTTGAGCCATATTTAAAAGCTATTTACAGGTGTTCTCCCAAGTAACTGTGAATTCTACACAATTATTTACCAAAAGCGTGAGGAAACTTAATAGTAGGTACAAATGATAGAATTATTACATTGACAAATAAAATACAGCTACTCACACATCAATTATTAAAAGATAAGCTTGCTGAAAATTCAGCCCAACACATCCCCTATTTTTCATTCTCCATCTCTATTCCCATGTTTCTTGAACTTTTGAAATTCACACATATCTATTTAATTCTCACTCCCACCATCTTGTAGTCTTTTTTTACTTCATTTTCCAAAAGTAATTACCTTTTTTGCCCTTTTCTTTCGTTTCTCCCATTTCAGACTCCTATTACTTTTTCTCCACCTTCTTTTAATAATTTTTAGGACTCCCTGCCTCTCCTGTCTTATCAGCTTTCTTCTCAAGTCTTGTCTAATGTGTGTATTACAACCATGTCTATGGTGTGCAGTCCTAAAAAGGTTTGTGGTGCATGTCACATTTTGCCACAGGACCAGTGAGTGCAAAGAGCCCTCCAGATTCACCCCACTTTTTAGTTCACCAGTACTTTTCCCTGCAGCACTGATTTTACTGACATATGCACCAAAGAGTAAAATTATTTTGCTAAGTCCGATTGCTCATGAAAAAATGAAGTGCTGAAGCTCCCCACCAAAACCAATTTAGTAACTCAAAATAGCACTTATGCTTCAAAAGTTCTCCCAGGTTCAACTTTTCAACCTCTACTCCTGCTCCATTCAATGTTCAACCCTTTTCCACATCTGTAAAATATGGGGATAAAATGTCCTTGGTAACGCATGCTATCACTGTTGCTTATCCAAAGCTGTTACTGCCTTGGCTCAGCTCAACATCCACCTGGATGCTGTCTCACAGCCAAAACCAGACCGGGATTTATTACTGAGGTGCCACAGACCACGGCTCCTGACAGGCAGCACGCAATGCTCAGGAAAAGCCGCGTCACGAAACCAGGCACCAGAGGCGTTTCTGACAGTGGAGTGCTGCTGTTCAGCTGGAGGAGGACAGGCAGGGATGACACACCACAATAATGGGCCAAAAATGTGAAATTAAGAGGCGATAATATAATGAAACAAATTAGAAAAGCAATTGGCTGATGCAAATAAACTTCACTGAGATACAATTCATTGTTTTGTGTCTATTTTAAAAGTTAAAAAGTGACTTTTAATTTCTTTGGGGATTAATAGTCCCAAACACCTTGAGCACTTGCCATTCCGCATAATACCTAGCCAATCACTTCAGCAGAATTCTAAATAACTGATTTCAGCACACAGCTAATAGACACAAATGTACTTTCTGATGGTTTTTCGGTCAGATATGTTAATTTCTTCGAAATGGAGCAACAGCACAGAAAACACTTTAAACTTGCATGATTATGGTTTTAAAACTTCATTAAAACTGCTTTAAAACATGCTTCATTTTCCTCATTGTAAATTATGGAAATAACTTTCTGGTTATGAAATCTACACACTTTAAATTACACACATTTAATTAGAGAACTATTTGTTGAATTCAAGAATATAAAGTTTGGGATGTTTACTCATGCATCAGATGGGAAAAAATAAGTTGGTCAGTCTTCTGAAGAGTGTTTCAAGATCACTTGAATTCATGCTTTTTCCACATATTAAATAGCAGCTTAAAAAAAAATCTGAACTTGAAATACATTTACAAAGAATTCATATAACGAATTTAGTACACAATGGCATGTGCAGTGTGTTCTGCAGATAAACAGTCATTGGTTACTCCTAACCTTGAGCTAAAAGGCCCCATGTAGATGATTCATGGGTGAAATTGCAACATAGATCATAGAAAATTATAATATTAGTAATGCTAATGATGATGCAAATATTATTAATACTTATGTAATTATTTCCATTCTCCACAGGTTTCCAAAACAATCATTTGGAATTCAAATATTATCTGATTCCTTTGATATTCGCTAGCTGGAGTACTAAAATCCCTCTCACAATTTCCTCCACTTCCCAGATTAAAAAAAAAAAAAAAAAAAAGAATATTTGGCTCGGATACTTCCCAGAATGGCCTGATTCTCTCAGAAGCAGGCATAGTCACACTGAACAAGACCTGGTCTCTTTGTTTGAGAGCAAAAGCTGGTGCACCAAACTCAGAAGCACCCAATAATGCTAAAAATACCTTTGCATTCTGCTTCAAAAGTGAAAGCTGGTTTTACAAAATCCATTCACACTTATGCGGCAAATTCTGTCCCATACCTGCATGTCCCACACCTGCCAATACAAAAATACTGTTCTTCATTGCCTGGCATCTGTTCTGCTGTAGGGCAGTGTTTCAGACATGCCACACAGATCACCACTTTACATGTAATATAGTCTGCTTGCAAGAAGACATGTCAGTAACAACAGATTTACTGGGAAATCATCATCTGCTCACTCAGGCATTGACTGGAAGTGGCTATCTGCTTTTGAAGGGACCTAAATATATTTTATGCCATTTATATGACATATAAATCATTTATATGCAATGAAAATTTGATAAATTCTTGGACTACACATGTAAGCTGCTGGATATTCATTTCGAATTGTGCCCTCTCACAGACATCAAAAATAGTGTAGCTACAATATAAGACAATCTCTGTACTTATAAAAGAAAATAAACAACTATCAAACCAAATCACTGCCACCCTGAGATAGCTCAGTGAGATAACTACTGTAGCTATTTATGTTTTATGCAAAAGCCATTATTTAAAATATAATTCCATTATTGGAACAAATTGTTCTTGTTTAAGGAGTCTGAAAGAAGGCATCTCCTACATTAATGAAGGAACATCTAAACCTGTAAGATTTTGTATGAAAAACAGTAATAAAAACAGAACACAAGAACATTAATTAGAACATTCTAGTATACAATTTCATAGACAAATAATATTTTACAAGAAATCTACAATACACAATAAATATAACAGCATGTAAGTAATTCTGTTCTTAATAGAGTTTCCTATCAAGAAACTCCAACACAGAAAGAGCAAACAGATTCCTTTGGAATACTGGGGTCAACATTTCAGATAACATTTGAATTTTGAGGAATATGTAATATTGCTACACCAGAGTATATTCTGAAAATCTACATCAGCATATATCAAAGCACACCCTGATTCTGCAATGCCCAATCTCACACCCCTCCCAAGCCTTACACTGCCCAGAGCATTATAAAAATAATTTCCACACTTTTACATGACACTCATATCTGCAGTACTTGAGCACTTCACAGAGGCAGTGCTCCTAGGAGTCAAGTGGTCTGATCATTCACACTTCTTAAAAATGATTAATATCTACAGATTTAGCTGATTTTAATAAACTGGTTTTACTTGTCCTAGTAATTTGGAGAGTGTTACCCACACACTTGCCAGGGGGTAATTTCTGAGAGCACTTTGCAGTATGCAGAACCATTTTCTGCACACATCCCTTTGATTGCCATTATGTGGAAGGGTGAAAATGCCAACTTTCCCTTTCTTTGGACATCCCAACAATTTGACTTAGATTTTCTGCATATGTCAAGAAGTATATGTTCTGAAAAAATGCAAGAAATATTCAAATGGAAAGAGAAGGATGAAATATTAGGTTTTATTTTACCACATTTTGCTTATAATACCACTGGGGGTAACTACTCTCTTTTTCAGATCCCATTGTATCCTGATGTAGTTGGTCATGGTGATTCCTAAGCGGAAGCACCATTGGAGAACAAAGAAATAGCCTGTAATCCTGTTATTGACACTTTGATTGTAACACTTATGAATAAAACAAAGCAAATAAAACAAAGTGAAAATAAAATTTGCTCTGATAATCCTATTTCCCAAACTTTAAAGTGCACTGGAGCCTCTGAAAACCCCAGGCAATCCATCACACAATGCAGCACTGTGTCACCACAAGTCATTGGCAAGGTTGGAGGCTCACAGCCCTGACTTCTAAGCCTTAAACTGGGAAAGAACAGAAAGTCATTACAGGAATCATTTATCATTATAATCCTTCAGCACATACACTTTTTTTCTCAGAAAAAGACACTGTAAACTAGAATAAATTGTTATTAAGAATAAAATGAAATTTAAAAAAAAGAAAATCTTTCTTGTTAAATTTTACTACTTCTCTCTCAACAAAAAAAACCACTGACATTTTCTTTGGATTTTTTTAATATGCAAATATCAGTGTCAATTCACCTAAAAGATTGTAAATAACATTGCTAAGAAATAAGGAAAGCTGATGTATTTTTAACTGAGATCTCACCTGATGTGTTCCATCACATTAGTGAAAACATGATCTATTAAAGAAAAGCAGAGAGAAAGACAAATCATGTCCTTTCCTCTGCTGGAATTTTAAATACAAATACTTTACATTTTGTTTTTGTTGTCTCAGACTGAAAGAGCTGAGTTTTGGCTCAGGAGCTTTGCTAAGAATTACTCCTTGTCTGATTATCACTTTAACTCAGTTGATGTTTCGGGTTTGATCTGGATATATTTCAAAGTGCATTTACTAAAGAAGAATATTAAACATTTAATTCTTGCTTGAGGCTGAAGAATCTAATGATCTTTTTCAAACATTTTTATATAAAATCATCACCAACAGCTGTATTTTTAAGAAGCAGTAAAATGGTGATAAATGTACTGTCAGTAACAGTTTATGAGATGCATGGAGTTTCTATGAAAACCATTTTAAATCTATTCAACAGGGAGAAAATGTTTGATGGTTCTCTGAATCTTCAGTTTTAAATGTTTAAAGCAAATCCTTTTGGTTCATTTCCCATAATTTAAAAACATAACACTTCTAAAACACTGTAATTTTCCCATGTTTGGTTTCCAAACAGTCTTCAAGATCAAGAACCGTGATACAGCAAAGAGAGAATGGCAATGGTTCACTTTCTGTCTCATAGAGAAAAATGTGAAATTGCTTTGGGGATATCTGTCAGTTCTAGGGTATGAATACATTCATTTGTGTACAATTCAAGATATAAAAAGCTTCAACCAGTTACTTTCTACTTTTGAGAATCCTGAACAAATTAAAAGTGGTTCAGCAAAATTAATTTTTCAGCTATGTTCAGCAAATCTGCTTTTGTTCCTTTTCCTCAGGAATGGATCTTTGTTACCAGGAAGGTATTAATACAGTAAAATTTCCATCAGAAGTTATTTTGCATTATGTACTACAGGTCATCACCAGTTCTTTCAAAAAAGGTAACAGTTAGCTCTCAAAAATGAAGTATTAAATGCAGAAAGGTTTCCTGCATGACCTTCATGTTCAATTAATAGTTGAAGCTCTTAATTGATACATAGACCTTTGGGGTTAGGGTATTGTTCTCTCTAAAGGAGCAACAGGAAGAAAACGTTCTGGATGGCCCTGGAAACTAAGGACCACCAGGCATTGCTCCATTTTCCATCCTGTTAGGAATTGGCAGGTACTCACCAGTGCCTCACCATTTGTCTGTGGCACAAACTCATTCCACACACAGTTTGTGTTTCTTCAGCCTGCCTTTGCTAACCTCAGTGCAGCAGACTATATGCTTAAAAAGTGAAATATAAGCTACCCTACTCCCGCTTCTCTTCATCCAGTGGAATCTTCTTCTCAAGGAGAGATGAAAATAAGCAACCATTACTTGAGGGAGGCTTGATGCCTCACTTAATGTGACTGGAGAAACAGGCCATACTGAGGTAGGGCAGCACTTTTCCGGGACAAACATTCTTGTTCTGGTTTCTGGAGATAAGCAAACACAGCACAGCACAAGTGCAGGAATGAGGTCTAGAAGCAAGAATGGGCAGCCAACAAAAGGCCAACCCAGCAGAGTGTGGGAATTTAAAAGGTAAAAGAAAGTGTAAAGAAAGCCTCAGGAGGTAGAGAAGGGTGCTAAGAAAAACTACTGGGAACTTTAAAACTTTCCCAGAGGAAGTCAGGAAATTCAGAAGATAAATAAATATATTTATATTTATCATACTTATCATAAGGTACAAGAACAAGGACTAATGGACAATACAGGGTGTGTTATGTTCTAGACATATGCTTTGCAAAGAGAAAAAGTTTCAATCTTAAAATAATGAATTATTGTGTATTGTTCCTCTTGGTTATAGAAGCTTTTGTTCTTATTTAGCCCACATGCGGTCCTTTCTGATTTGCTAAAGTAATATGATGCTAAGCTCTTTCTTGTTAATTATTGGATGGAAAAATCACTATAAAATGTTAATATTTCAGTAGCCATCTTGTTCCTGATCTAGCTTTGCATGGATTCTGTTGTTTTCCTTGTCTCCCTTGCTTTTTGCTTGTGATACAGACCAATAATAAATCCTAAGACTGCAAACTGGATCGGTTCCCATCCCCTTTATCCTGAGATGCAGATCAATTCTGGCAGTAGAGGAGGTCAAGACTACCAAAGGCCCCCAACACCCTCCAACCTGTTTCCAGAAGGATCTAGAAGAATGAATTGCATATGACAATTCATTTGCATAGAAAGTAAGACACTTAGCTCCAGAACAGGCAAAAATTATCAATAAAAACATACCCCCACAAAACTCAGGCACATGTGATCCAAGACCCTGGACACCCCATCAGCAGGATTGATGCTGAAGCCAGGACTGGTGATCTTTTTTCTTTCCTTTTTTCTTCCTCTCTTTAATCTCTCTCTCCTCTTTCACCCTAATCCTTACTCAAAATCCACTGCAGTGTGTTTATGCCATAAGGGACTAACATTCCAGTTTCCATGCCATGTGTATAATAAAACTTTGCAAGTTTTTGTAGGCCCTCTGACTTCTGTCATTCCTTTTCGACCACAGGCATCTGTGAATCTTGGGTGCTCCCTTCCCCTTAAGGCTGGGACACCACATGCGTGTTGTCCTCCCAGTCCAGTTTCATTAACATCTGCCTTCTTTATCCCTTTCATTGACCGCTTCTCTTCCTTTTATTCTGTGCACTGTCAAGTAGTTTGTCCTGGTTTCAGCTGGAATACAGTTCTTCTAAGCAACTGTTTCAGTGTTTCATAACTAGTGTTACTCTAAATCAAGGAGTTTTCAGTTCCCCTTGCTTTGCCAGGGAGTAGGCACACAAGAAGCTGGGAATGAGCATGGTCAGGAGAGCTGACCTGAACGAGCCAAAGCTATGAGCCATATCATGGAACACCATGCTCAGTATGTGAACTGGGAGGAAGGACTTGGTCAGGAGGAGCTGATCACTGTTCAGGTACAGTCTGGGCATTGGTCAGCAGGTGATGAGCAATTGTATTGTGCATCATGTGTCTTTGTTAGCTTTTATTCCTCTTTCTCTGTTTCATTATTGTCATTATAATTGCTATTACTGCTTTATTTTGTTTCCATTATTAAACTGTTCTCATCTCAAACCACAAGTTTTAATTTTTTTTATTATTCTCCTCCACAATGTGGGGTGGGGAAGGGAAAGGAGGGTGCAACTGTGTGGTGCTTAATTGCTGTCCAGGGTTAAAAATCTCTATTTTCAGGAATTTATACGAAAGCAAAAGATTTAATGCTGCCACTCTATTATTGAGTGCTTTCAGAATTCAAAGAACAGTGAATTGAAAACATTAGGCTTCAAACGCTGGAATGAGGATGCCTTAATGATAAACAGTCTCATTTTGTATCCATACTAAATGTGTTAAAGGAGATTTGCAGATGGGAAAAGGTATCAGCATGTTTCATGACAAATACTGTAGTGTAGCTTCAAAATTAAATTAATGTTTGGAAGGGACTTCCAAAAATCATCCATTCCAGCACATGGATTCAAGTTCAGACTACTGCCAAAGCAAGGCCATGATTTCACATGGTTAAGTCCTGAAAATATCCCAGAGTGGATAGTCCACAAATTCCCTGGTTGTTCCAGTGCTGTCCTATACTTCTAATGAAGGAGCTTTTCCTAGAATTCATTCTGAATTTCAGTGTGAGCAGCAGCAGTGGACAGTGAACATCTTCACAAGTATCACCCATAAATCACACATTCCTGAGGAATATCTTCAGAAAAAATAGGTTTTTTTCTAAATAACAGTCTCCATAGCCAAACTTATTTCTAGAAATGGTTTCTCACTCATTATAACTCTCAGGTTATACCTCAGAGTTATAGGGAAGTATCAAACCAATAGCATACAACAGAATCTTTCCATTTAACTGATTTCTAGAGAGTTTCATGCCTACAGCTGTTTGCCAGAAGTGCTTTAATTAATCAACACAGCCTGTCTCTCCATACTAACACTTCTTTTCTTGATGCCTCACCCAAAATTCAATCACTTGAATTGCTCTGCGTGACTTTGTGGCAGCAATTGATCCAACTGTTACAGGGGTTCTTATCTTTCCTCACCCCAAAACATTAAAATAGGCAGTTGCTACTTGTTCATGAAAAGCCTCTTTTACCACAGCATTCAAGATCCTACAGGAATCTGCTGCACTTCTCTTCTGAATCCCTGGGTGATATTGTATGGTATTGTTTCACATAACCTCCAACCAAAAATGCACTGATGACACTTTTCCAAGATAGCTCTTTTCCCACTGATACAACCCAAGCCTATCTCAAATGTTCTAGTTGTGCCTCTATAAGGCTGGCATTAGCCTAAAGAAAAGGCTCTTGCCTCATTGCACTTATGTTCAGTGACAGGATTAGAAAGAAGGGCAGACCAAGATTCAGTGCTTCCCACTTTATTTTGTCCTGTTTAATGTCACATCAACAGTGCTAAAAATACGCTGCTACGTGCAGGCTCCAAGTTTATTCCCTGCTCCTCCTGGGTGATTGCTTGCTGAAGTAATCCATGCCTCCACACAGTTAGGCAGGAATGCAACTCTAGGTATGCAAGAGGAAATGCTGATCTTCTGGCTGGAGCTCTGCCTTGGTCACTTTCCTATACCTGTACAGCAAGATGCAACTGCCACCATGTTAGGATCTTACTGCTATAGCAAATGAGTAGTAGTCCTGCTCTACAAGACTCTGGGTTATTTGAAAGTGGCTCTTCTGAAGCAACCCTTTTGGCCAAAGCAGCACAAAATGCCTTAAGTGTGTCAACTTACCCACCTGAACTCAGCTACATGACAAAGTCTCCCACAGGAGGTCAAACACACCCTCCACAGCAAGAACTAAAATCTTCCTCTTAGATAAACAGGAATCATTTAAATATATACATATATAAAACCTTCTTTGACTCTATACTTTTGTGTTTATTTAATTTCATATGTCACGAGATGAGCACAATACTCAAACTTCAGCCCCAAATTATCAAATTGAGGAAAGGATTCAGGCAGGCAATGTATTTTTAGGACTTTCTTTTGTGGATAGGTGTCTTCTTACAGGAGACAGAAGTAGAAAAGTCAAGGTGCAAAATAAACCAGGGAAGAAAACGGACTTAAACAAAAACTCACTTTACCTCTCACCTTTACCCTCTCACTTGAATGTGAATTGGCAGTCTAGCAGCCACCAGCCTGTCCTTTGCTAGGGGAGAGGACAGGCAGAGAGGAGGAGGCCTGTGTATGTGCCATCGGCCTCCTCACGGCGTGTAACCTGCTGAGGCACCTGTACGTTCTGCCCTCCGTGCTGTACCACCGTGCTCCTGCCCCCGGGATCCCTGCCGTCCTCACACGCCATGACCATCACCTCCTCTCTGCCAGAAGAAAGATATGACTTCGCAGTGCTGTTCCATGATCCTGGCTGGGTGTGTACGAGGGTGGACACCCTGAGCTCTGCATGGACACCACATACCCGATCCACAAGGAACCTACACACCTGCCCATCTCAGAGACTGTGAGTTTCTTCCCTGGAGCAGCAACCGCATCCCCCTCCCCTCGACCTTTCCAGGCTCGCTCCCGCCATCAGGAGGAGCGGCGCAGGGGCCGGGGTGTCACACAGGCTGGGCTCATCTCTACAAGCAGACGCAGCTCTTCTGTTGTTACTCAGCCACAGAGACTTCTGCTGTGCCAAAGATGATCCCGTTGTCCAGGCGTTTGACTCCCTGTATCTGCACAAAGAAACACTCGCTCTTCCCTCGGCTCCTCCTCCTTCCCTGTGGCGGCCCGGGGAGGCCTCACCGCAGCTCTGTGGGCACAGCCGCCGCCGGGCAGCCAGCAGGACGGCCTGGTGCACACCCAGAGGGAGGTGTCAGAGCACTGGCCATGCGGTCCTGCTCCTGGCAAAGAGGCGACAGCCGAAGCCCAGAAGGGCTTCTGCCATCTCTGACCCCCTCAGAGCACAAGAGCGAGGGTGACCTGGCAGAAGTGTTTCCATGGAGGCACGGCTGTACCCCGAGCTTCCTGCCCTCCCGCTCCCACCAGCCTCCACCCTGCTCTCTTATCTCCTGCTTTTCAAACAACCCTTCCCACCTCACCCGCTTCTCACCTGGTTTACACGTCGTTAAATCAACAAGAAAACCTGCAAGCAGGACCTGCCACCATCTCATTAGTCACCATCTACCAATTCTGTCTGGGCTCCCTGAGGTAGCAAACTTCAGGAAACAGGCTGCCTTCTTGAAGGAATCTCTACTTCCCACACTTCCCATGGAGAAGGCCTGATATTGACAGGACTCTTGCTGTTGCTACCAGAGCATGAAGATTAACCGTTGTTTCACTTGGGTGGGCTTGATCCAAATTGCCTTGCTCTATATGATCTGTATCCACATACTGTTTGTGAAAAGCAAATTCTAATTCTCTGAATGAAGTCTGCAACCCTGTCATTCTAAACCTAACCTTAGTACCATTTCAAGGAGTGCATGGCATCCTTTCTGATTCATATATCCATTTGGTTGATTTATTTTCTCTATAGAACAGTTTTTATTGCTACTCCAAGTAAGAAGAAAGTAAAAAAAGCCCTTATAATGCAAAGTAAAATACAAACATTAAATGTTCCCCATTAAACATACCAATGTAAACACTATTTTAAATGCAATAATTTATGTGCTGTTTTTCATGGGGTGAGAACAGATCAAATAGGAAGGAGACAAGTGTGAAATATAATTAAAATAAATTCAAATAAGTCAATATGCATTAAGGGATGAGGACTTCAGAATGAAAACAGACTATTTTGAGATGATCCATCATTTCAGTAAGGAAACTTTGGAATTACTGTGTCCTTCTGAGCTATCAAAGCTAGGAAAAGGAAAAGTATGTCCATCTACTTAGTCCAATCTATTTTATAGTGAGTCATTCTATTTTCCCTTCACAAAATGGGCCCTCCATTATTTTCCATTCTCACAGTCAGCTCCACACAAAGACTCTCTTCAGGATTCTGGCTGCCGAGCACTCTTCCTCCAGGAAGCAAGGACAAGAATTCTTTAACAGAAATTTCACAAATATTATGTGAAATAGCCTGAAGTGGTAGAGAATTTTATATTATTTATCTCATCCACAGTAAGCAGTGAATGTAAAGGTACAATACCACTTCATAAAACTGTCTGTAAGGTTGTATTTTATGTTAGACTCTGAGCATGAACTGGTCTCTATTTGACTGACATGCTACAATCAGAGTATTTTCAGGATGACCTAGACTTTGTTTGTTTGAAAATAGCTAGAAAACATTTGTAACAAGGCATACAAATCAAGAGTTGTCTTACACACACAAATACATATAGGTCATAGAACTGCAAGATTACAGAAATAACACATGCAGTGGGATAGCTCACATGGCTATAGTGCTGCAAGGGACACAGGCTCTTCAGAAAGGCAGGGAAAAGAAGATAATCTCTGTGTGAAGCAGCAGCTAAAATGTGGAGAACGTTTGTACAGGTTGAACAACAGGGCTAGGTAAGTGCTTGTGGGTCAGGATCAGAGGAGAGGTCAGTGAGGGTGACATTGCAGTGGGACTGGGCTACAGACAGCATGGGGAAGGGGTGAGGAAGTGGACAGTGCTCACAACAACTTCTTTAAACAACTCAAGGAGGTATCTGGACTTCACACCGTGTTTGTTCAGGTTTTTCATATGAGACTTAAGCTTTTGTGATACCTGCAGAGAACAAAATGGCACAGCACAAGCAATGCAGACAATTTCTGCAGGGCATCAAGAACTGCTTCTTGATGCAGGCACAGGATGGGCCAAGCAGTGTCATACACAGCTGGATCTGTTATTCATAAACAAGGAAGAAGTGGCTGTGGATGTTTTAGTCAGTGGCAGGCTTGGCTGTAGTGACTGTGAAATAATGAGGCCTTAGACCTTGTGGGGAACTGAGGAAGTCAAGCACCAAAACACACACCCTGGGCTTTAAGAAAACTGACTTCAGCATATCCAGGAGCTGATAAGTGGGATATTGTAGAAGGCAGCTTGGAAACACAGGGAAACTGAGAAAGCCATCATGTCCTTGAAAACAACCTCTTACATGTGCAAGACTGTTCATGATTCAGGAATACAAGCAGACTTATCAGGACACCAGTGTGGCAAAACAGAGAGTTTGCAACTTAGGTGTAAGTGCAAAAAGGCAGCACAGGAGGTGGAAGCAGAATATGGAATAGTGTATGTATTTGCTCTACTGAAGTTAAATACGTGAACAGACATCAACAACAGCATGTACAAATAGTATCTCTACCACAGGTTGACACTGCTGCCATGCAGTCAGTTGATCTGACCTGCATGTAACAAAGAGTAAAGGGCAGAATCAATAAAAATCCAGGAGATACAAAACTAGGGAAAAAATGTGGGGGCAAAGGGAAATCAATCCAGCAAACAGAAAGAAAGGCGTTAAGACTGAACAGGCAGAGACAGTTTGAGGTAGGACATAGAGGAGGGTGGGGCTCAGCTGGAAGGGGACAAGGAAAGGGCTGGGAGGACTGGCACAGAGCTGAGGCATTCTTCCACTGTCAACAGAATGTTGTGAAACCCCCTGAGCCAAGGCATCTCTATCCCCTCGCTGAGCATCACAGGAATGTGACCTGCCACTGTTAAGGGACACTCTCAGCTCAACATGATGGGAGGATTTAGTTTTGAAACTACGGAACAGTGTGTGATCTGACATGGGCGTTAGCATGGCTCTCATCAGTGGGGTCCCTGTTTGCTCCAGTTTGCTATTCTTAAAATTAGTAAATGATGCACACAGAGAAGATCATCAGCAGATCATTAGTGTTCCAAATGAAGCACTCTGCGTTTTGGAAAAGCCTTACTTGAGGTTGGCTGTTCAATTCTTTGTGCATGAGTATATGGTCTGCAATTAGATAACCCTACTGGCTGATTACGTTGCTATGTATTTTCTCTGTGCATGAGCTAGAGCAAAATTTCAGAAGATCAAGGGGATTTTATACTTGTTTTTAATTTTGAAAGGTTTTCCTCATATTTTATATATCTGGAACTGAGGTAACTGTCTAAAGAATTAATTCATTAATTAATGAGAAAATGAACAATTAAAACGATAAATAATATTTCCATTACAACTTAATGCTGAAGCTTTAGCAATGCTCTTTCAGATATTACTCTTTAGATAAATACTGCTGTTTTTAAGAAAAAGTGCTGTTAAGACCAAGTCATTACTTTCATAATTTACATAGTTTCAGTGCTTTCCTTATTTCCTACCCCATGCACCTTGCCTTGGTGAAGCTGTATTGAAAACTTGTTAACTTGCACACAAGCTTACCAAAACTAACTTAACTGAGGCTGGTAGAGGCCAACATTGTGATTAAACAGGAATAAAAGTTGGCCCACTACGAAACCAAATCAGCGCAACACCACCATTTAAGTGCTAAAAAATTCAGTGCTAATTTGTTTCTTAGCAAGAGTGATGACTTTTCTTCACAGCTTTGCAAAGCCAAGAATAAACTGCCCTTTTTGTGATATCAAGAAATAAACCTCATTAATGCAAGGCAAATTATAAATTGCATTGTAAACCTCAGCTAATTAGGAATAAGCTGTGTTTTGACTGTTTTCACTTTCTCATAATAATTTGTTTTGGTCACACCTCTTTTCAGTAAGTTTCAGACTCATTCCAGACACAAACAATTTCTTCTGCCATTTACTGATCTAAAGTTATGGAATATAATAAATATATATTGCAAAAGATATAGTCCCTTAAGAACAATACAAGAAAATCACTGATATTAGCTATCAGTTTGGGTTATGACAACAAAGCAAAGTTTAACCACATTTCACTTTTTTGCATTTCACGTGCACACAAAATGCATTCACAAAATTGCATCATTTCCACAGAAATGTGGAAACTCTCATAGTTCATTTAATATGCACAAATGAAGTTTTAGTCTTCAAGGTCAGTGGTTAAAGGAAGCCAGGAAACTCCTATAAAGTACAGTGGATTATTTCCTTTTCCTGCTTATAATTACATTAAAAAAATTAAATATCAACATTTCCCAACATATCTTACCATTTGCTTTTCCTCTAAAGCTGCTCTTCCTGAGGCTTTGCTTTCATGTTTTCCTAACTCCATTTCCCAGGGGAATAAAAATCACCTAATATCCTGAGCAGAAGTGATTCAACCTGACTACATGTTAGATATCCCTGTACTTTTGGAGTCAGGAGAGAAAAGTATCAGGAGTGCTGTGGTGATTTCTGGTCAGCATGTGTTTCCATTTATAGCCATCGAAAATCCACAAATAGAAGCGTGGAGAGAGGGCAGACAGCTGCCTCTGATAACAATAACCATTGGTTTGGAATCACAGCAAATTGTTCAGGATGGCTTTTGGTTACCAGCCTCATTCACTCTCTCCTTGTTCCCCTCTTTCCCAAAAGCTCATACAGAAAAAGTCCATGAAAATTAATAGCTATGTCTCTGTAGCACTAACTTGAGTCCACGGAAAATAACAAATATAATTCACCAACACCACATGTGCTATGTCGAGATGAAAGCGTACAGAAAAACATTTTAAAACAGTGCTTTACCATAACTACTGGTCTTTCCCTGTTGAGTGTTTTGGACTGAGCTATCCTCATTTCCCTCAAGCAGAGAGCACTCTGCTCCCCTAATACCAGAATGACATCTTGCACTTTTGAAATGCAGGAAGAATCGCTATAATTCCAGCAGGCACTATGAAGAAATGACCAGTGAAAACTGACATGGACCTGACAGCCACACGAGGGTGGTTGTGGAGTTTGTTAGTTGACTGTTGAAGAATAACCTGGCTCTGGTTCACAGCGATAAAGTCAGGAGGCCAATATTAGAAACTGCAAGGCTGGAGGAACCTCTCAGCAGCTCTGCTGAGGATGCCAAGGTTTACAGCACACCCTTCTCTTGCCACATCAGCTGGGCTCATGTTGTCCAAGGTGTGATTCACACACAGGGCTGGCTCTGCACCTACCAGCAAGGGAAGGGGAAGCATGAAGACACAGAGTAACACAGAAAATGTTTGCTACTGTTAAACAAGAATGTGCTCTCTGGTAATCCGTGGTTCATTAGATGTGCTGTAAAGCTGGCTGTTTACACATCTCAGTGAATCCCTAGTAAACAGACATCCATTCCATCTCTTCCTGTCAACACATTGGTAAAAGAAGACTCTCATAAAATAGATAAATAGATAAATAAGCAGATAGGATAAATGGAAATAGGAAATAAATAAATATTGAACCCTTTTTCAACTATCAATTTCCAACAGTCCTAACTAGGCACACTCCTTTCTGCATGTTTCTTGATAAATGCTATACTCACGTGATCTTTAGAGCCTTGGATAGGAAGAAAAGTCATCTCCCAACAGTATATATACCTTATATATGAAAAGCTGATAAAACCTTAGACTGTTCCTGCTCTGAAACATTCTTCAGAACAAACAAAAAGTTACTTCAGTGACAACTGTTTTTCTTTAGTCTTTTTTTACCTGTGTTTGTAGCAGCGTAAGACAGCCAGCAGAAGAGTATGGCAAGGTAAATGCAAAGAACCAGTCAAATCTGCAACAGCTGCTGTAGCAGAGGGAATAAATATGAGCTTGATGTCATGAAGTAAAAATACACCCCACTATGTCTCCTGGAAATGCTGGGACAAAAGGAGCAAGAGTAAGTGACATAATACCCAGAGGAAAGCTGCTGTTCTCCATTCTTCAGTGGGAAGGCAAACAGTAGTAAGTTCATATCTCCATAATCTTTTTTGTGAGGCTGAAACTTATCCTGTGCAAAAGACTCCATAATGGCTTTGCACCACTTAAAGACCTCAAAGGAGGTCTTCAGTGGGCTCCAAACAGCAGCTTGCACTATGCTGCTGCTGCTTACATTACTGACCATTCCTGCAGTGCAGGTGAAGAACCTGGAGCCCCTCCAGTCCCCTTCACCTGTCCATTTGCAATAGTTTTAAGTGACAGACAAGGACTGGAGCACCTCAGGTGGGCGCATTCAGCTGCGTGGCTCAGTGCCCTCCCAGCCCTGGCCCTCTGGTAGCTGGGAGACCCTGGATGTCAGCAGGCTTCCAGGGGAGTGAGCCACTTCCCCCTTGGGCTGGGGAACAGACATCCATGTCAGTAAAAGAGCAGGCTCTCAGTGGTGCAAGGAACCAGCAATGCAGAACTCAAGATGTATACAAGAAAGCAATGGCAGATTTTAATCTGGTGTTTATGCTGTGTGTAAACTTAGCACTCATCCTAACTACCCCAAAACTTAATCTTCAGTCATGTTTATAGTCTTTACTTGCAGGGTCTAATACTGTTTTCATGCATCAGCTCACCCTTAGATATCAAAAACAATCACCACAGAAAGACACAAGGAATTGATTATGGAGTCAACTGTACTCAATAATTTTAACATAAGATAGTGATGAGAGTATGTAGTTTCACAAGTGGGTTTCCCATTAACATTCTTGTAACAGCATCTAACAGCATTCACTTGAGAATCTCCACTTCTCAGGAATGGAAATTTATATTCTGGATGCATCATGCTGCTGATTGTGCAACTGCAAGGCACTTAGAGCAAACTGCATTGGAGATGGTAACATGAAAAAAAGGCTAAGAATGCAAGAGAGTATGACACCAAACTTCATGCCATCACACTAAAATCAAGGAGGCCAGGAAACACTGGATGCAGAGCTCTTCTGTAGACCGAATTCTATTATATAAGGACCCTGGAGATAGCATAGAAAAGCTGACATCACCTTAATATCTACCACACCTTGCTCAGCATGGCATTTCATCACCAAACCTGAGGAAAGACCATGATCCTAATCATCTGAGAATTTGGTTTTCTATAATTATGAGAGTACATTTCTTATTTCTACAGAGAAATAATGGTTATTCTACTCCAAGAACATTCTGAGACACTGTTAGTAACTGTATATTTCCTGTTTTACTTCGCAAGGGGAAACATAGCCAACAGGTGCTAAGTAAAAAGCATGTTCTAGACATTGCCTAAATTACTGTGCTATTTCCAATTGCTTCTTTTTATTACGGTTACTCATCCTGACACCTGTTTCTCTTCTCAGAGCAGGAGAACAGAAACAAGAGGCTAAGAGAAGAAGCTGATGGCGGAGAGGGCTGTGGACTTTCTTATAAGATGCAAATGCTGAATATCCCAAATAACAGTATTGTGTAAATAAGGCATTTAAACAGATGTGTTTTCTATGCTCATTTGATCTGCTGTTCCTGGAAAAGGAAGCAAGTGAGTATCATGATGTTTGTGTGTCACTCTCAGCTGTGTTTTCACTACCACGGCTCCTGCAATTCTTTAAATTTGCACATTTTCATTTTCAGCCTGGCCCAGCAGTAGCCCAGGGCTGCCAGCCAGTGGCTGCAGCACACATCACATATATGCACTACTGTTCTCCTAAGCCTGTAGCTTTTATTTGCTCAGTATCAGACACATCATAAGTATTCAACAGAAGTATTAATTCTGTCCCTGATGTGGTCAATGAGACTATACTCAGTTGAAAACCACCTACTTAATTTACTTAATCACATTTACCAGTTAAAAACACTAAGACTAATACAGGAATTACTCTCACAGTGATTTTTAAAGCTCTAAAGGGGAAAGGGTTTCTGTCCCACACTTCAATCAAAAAGTTGAAAGGAACAACAAGCACAAAACTCAGTAGACTGCCTCACTACTTGTAACTGCCAGTCCAGCAGGTGGCACAAGCTGAGCTTTCCGGGTTATTTCTGGTGCTCACCTTTCTCTCAGCCCCACTGGGCCCTGCCAGCAAGCATTCCCTATGTTACCCCAGGTCACAGGCACCCAAGGTCACATGCACACGCCTGGAAACGACAGGACGCCAGCAGCATTTCTAGCTGGCCTTCCATGGCAGGATCCCTGCAGAAACCAAGAGCATGACAGGACTACAGAGACAGCATATGAAGCAGGCTTACCTTCCAGGCAGCCAGGAGCCAAGGGCGGGAAGCTGATCCTTAAGAGAGATGGGTCCACATTCCTGCTGCAGCACACGACAGCTGCTGCTGTCACTCCCTGGTCCACCCCGCTGGCTCTGCAAACACTCAGAGAGCAGGAGATAGCAGGCGTGGAGAAAGGAAAACAGCACAGGCACCACAAGTCTCTGCTTTGCACGTCAGGAAGCAGAGTCCTACAAGTCATGTACAGGGAGCAGAAGGCTCCTTGACAAATATTCTCCAAAGGCAGAAGTTTGTTTGAGGATGAAAACAAAGAAGGTTATTTCAACATCACAATAAATTGATTTCAAGAGCTCAGAGCCTTTTCTGACATGGCAGTCCATGGAAGCTGTACGTGCGTTCTTCTCTTTGCAGGTCTTTTAAGTCAGTTGTTTTAAAGTAGACAATCCTTGTGCTGGCAAGGTGCTACATCTACTGTCCTCCAGGAGCATAGATAGGAATAGAAAAACAGCCTTCTTTTCTGTCAGATGTCCATTGTTTCAGCTATATACATGACGTCCCTGAATATTACTGCTATATCCCAGCAAACCAAATTATCCTGGGCTGTAAAATATACATCAATAGATCAGTTACACACAAAAAAAACTTCCCTCCCATATTGATTGGTACAGTTTGCCATGCCTTCCTCCACAGTGATGGATGTAACAAGGATGAGATAGGACTAATGAAATACAGTAATAAAGCATTATATACCTTCATAACTATCTTTTAAATGATGTGGCAGCTGAGAATGAGGAGAAGCCCCTTCCCCACAGAAAACAAGTGACTGCTCCACAGCCAGGCAGTAGCTTTTTTCTAGTCACCTTCCAGGTCAGCAGGAAATGAAGGCACAGGATATGAGCTGTCATTAACAGACCAGCTCCCACTGAGCCTCTCCACCTTCAGTCTCTGCCCATTCTTATCAAACAGCCAAACCTCAAAAAAGACATTACTCAGTGCTGATAAGGACACCAGCATCTGATCTTTACCTCTGCCTCTCTTTCACAGAGCAAAAGCAAAACATAATCAACTGCCACTGATTTTTTTCTTAATGGAAACTTGAATAAGCATAGCCTTTGAAGGATATATTTTGTAGAGCTGCATGTCCATAGAGAATGTTACCACCGTAAGTTTATACTCACAGCAAAATTCTCAACTCTGCAATATGAAATTTGCCTTGAAAATCGGTGAAAAAGGACAGACAAAAATCACCGTGTTTATAAGTTATATGAATGGCGACAGCATTTGGTTAAAAGCTTGTCATTTTGATAGCAAATGTTTTGATTTCCAAGATCTAATGAAGAATCTAAAACAAACACTTGTGCATGGGAAGTAAAAAGGAAGAAAATATCAAGTTCTCAACGGAACTCTTCTTTTACTAGCTTTCAACTACAACTTCTGCAATCTAGGGCTGATTTATAACAGCTGAGGGTTTGGGGATTTTTCTGCAGTCTAGTAAGACATAATATACTAGTAGTAAACGGTACATTACAAGCTAGAGTGCCAAAGTATTTGTGGGTTCTGAGATTGATATTTTTGCAACATGCATTGATCAAACATTAAGTCATGGTGGAAGAACCCTGCATATTTTGGAGGAAGAAAAGAGATAGGAAACAAATATTTTAAATATAATATAATTTATCAATATCATTTAAGCCTATGCTTACACACATTATACAGTCTTTAATATTACAGTCATAGCAGATTCTAAGATAATGTTCATTTTGCAAATGAATGAAGTTAGCTTAATATTTCTATTACTATCCTCAATTAAAATGCAGATGTACAAGAAAATAATAAACAAAGTGGATGCCATTGACTTGATATCACAGTGTTAGTGCAAATCCATCTTTTCAAAATAAAGTATCCCGTTTGTTAGTAGGAGATATTGTTCTTTTTGTGACAGCCATACCCTCCTGGGAACTCTCTAATTCTGTAAAAGCCAGCAACCAGGATTCATTGAAGTTATATAAGAATGATCACCTGGGAAATCCTTCTCAAGAATGTGGATAAAAGATGAGGATTTACCAGGTCACGGGTTGTGCTAGATTACATTTACAGGAAAACAAACTGCATAAACATCATAAAAAACATCAATGCACACTTAATGTACATGAAAAGAAAATCATGGCATTCAAGTCTAGCAGTGCCAGACCCCACCTCTGAGTTAAGGCAGCACTGTGGAACCCCAAACAAACAGTCCCAAACAGTTCTTCTTAAACAGCTTAAAATGCATTAGAAACCTGAATAGCAGTGAAGAGAATTAAAGGATTGAAAACTGTTGTACAGAACAATTTGCTTTTAAATGCTTACCTCACACACACACACACACACACACACATATATATTTGAAATACAGGCATACTGCAGTAAGGCAAATCAGAAGTGTTCTGCTTATATGCAAGTCAGGGAAAAAATAAGTTTCAGACAGTTCCTCATGCATAAGAAATTGCTTCTTGTGTCACTCTCAGGTACACAGTCACATAAGGTGCCTCCTGCATTTGGATCTAATAAAATACAACTTACAGGTCCTGTTCAAATCTGATGTACATTCACATTACTGATATAACTGGAGAAACTGTTCTTTATTACAATAGAATGAGATACAGAATTCCAACACAGATAATGTTTCTCAGTGGGTAAAAAAAAAACCACCACTACTTAAAGACAGAATTTTTTTTTTAATTCTCATAGAAAATGACATTAAAAGGGACAAATCAAAGGAACCTGGGCGGAGATAGAAGGATGAGCTGTATAGACAAAACATGGACACAAGATTTAAAAAACCCCACCCAACTATACAATTGTTTTCGGTGTGTTTCCAAATAAGTACCTTCTGAATAAAAATCACCTGCTTTTTTCTCCATTACATTTAAGTGCTGCAGGGTACCTTTACAAGTGGCTACTGAAACATGTGGTGACATTCACGTAACTTGACCCCGTGCATTTAATTTCAGGTTCACAAGTTCTTGCCAAAGGAAAGTTCAAGGCAAAGAAATACAAACAGGGTTCTCCTCACAAATCCATCCTCCATGTAATGGTTTTCACTATAAATAAGGCATAGCGGTTCAAGTACTACATTAAATGTAATCAAACAATGGGAAAGAAAACCACCCATGAACTCCTGCCAGAAAAGTACTTTATTAGGGAGGATAAAAAGCACTGCTCAGACAGTCTGAATAGGCAAGGCCTTCTGCGCTGTCAGGCTCCTCAGGCTCAAAGTCGTCAGGGTCTGGGGGCAACTGGTCAGCATCTTCATCAGAAGTGGAAGGGCGTGTGAGGATTATCCGAGGTATCTTCAGCAAGATGTGAAAGATTTCAGAGAAAAGAGTCAGATCAAGTGCAGGGAAGTGTTTAATGGGAATATTTTAAAGGGACAGGGGAAAGAGGTGATGAGAAAAAACATGTGAGAGGTGTAACACCATAGAGAATCATAGAATTGTTTAGGTTGGAAAAGACCTTTAACATCATGAAGTCCAACTACTAACCCAGTCCTGCCAAGTCCACCACTAAACCATGTCCCTAAGTGCTACAACTATATGTCTTTTAAACACCTCCAGGGATGGTGACTCAGCCACTTCCCTGGGCAATGTGTTCCAATGCTTCAACACCCTTTCTATAAAGACTTTTTTTTAAATATCCAATATAAATCTAGCCTGGCACAAATTCAGACCATTTCCTCTTGCCCCGTCACTTGTTACATGGCAGAAGAGACCAACCCTCACCTTTTTACAATCTGCTTTCAGGCAGTTGTAGACAGCAATGAGGTCTCCTCTGAGCCTCTTCTTCTCCAGGCTAAACACCCCCGGCTCCCTCAGCTGCTCCTCACAGGACTTGTGCTCCAGACCCCTCACCAGCTCCACTGTCCTTCCCTGGACTCACTCCAGCCCCTCAATGACTTTCTCACAGTGAGGGGCCCAGGACTGGACCCAGCACTCCAGGTGTGGCCTTACCAGAGCTCAGTACAGGGGGACAGTTACTGCCCTGGGCCTGCTGGCCACACTTTTATTGATACAGGCCATGATGCCACTGGCCTTCTTGGCCACCTGGGCACACACTGGCTCATTATCAGCCATACGAGGTCCAGCACCCCCAGGTCCTTTTTCACTGGGCAGCCTTCCCACCACTCTGTCCCCAGCCTGTAGCTCTGCATGGAGTTGAAGGGCAGAACCTGACACTTGGCCTCATTCAACCTCACACAATTGGCCTTGGACCATCAATCCAGCCTGTCCAAATCCCTCTGCAGAGCCCTCCTACCCTCCAGCAGATCAACACTCCCACCCAGCCTGGTGTCATCAGCAAACTGACTGAGGGTGCACTCAGTCCCCTCGTCCAGATCATTGATAAAGATATTAAAGAGGACTGGCCCCAGTACTAAGTCCTGGGAAACACCACTAGTGACCAGCCACCAGCTGAATGTAGCACCATTCACCACCATCCTCTGGGCCTGGCCATCCAGCCAGTTTTTCACCCAGCAACAGTGTCCCTGTCCAAACCATGAGCAGCCAGGTTCTCCTGGAGAATACTCTGGGAAGTTAAGTCAAAGGCTTTACTAAATTCTGGGTAGACAACATCTAAGTGGGTCATTTTGTCATAGAAGATTAGGTCAGTTGAGTTGAAGTTTCCTGGATCCTCCTTCCAGCCCCTCTTCTAGACGGGAAACACATTTGTCAACTTCCAGTCAACTGGGACTTTCCCAGTTAGCCAGAACTGCCAACATGATGAAAGGGGCTCAGTGGGCACTTCACCAGCTCTCTCAGTACCCTTGGTCTGGCCCCAGGGACTTGTGTGTGTTTAATTTGTGCAGCAGGTGTTGAACATTTTCCCTTCTATTATGGGGGTTTTTTTCTACTCCCTATCCTTGTGTTACAGCTTAGGGGACTGGCACCCAAAGAATAACTGGTCTTGCCATTAAAGACTGAGGCAGAGAAGGCATTAAGTACCTCAGACTTTTCTTTATCCTTTGTCTCTGTGTGTCTTCCCACATCCAATAAAGGATGATTCCCCTTGACCCTCCTTTCATTTTTTCATTCTTTCAAAAAGCCATTGATAAAGCAAAATTAGGATAAATTGCCCTTTCCTCTCATTAGCTAATATTTTAAAAAACCTTCCATAGGTGAAAAAAAGATTCAAATCTTTTTTAAAAAATAAAGACAAATAAATATGAAATATTAATTTAGCTTCATTATTCATTCAATTCATCCCCCTGAAAGCAATAAAGGATTAATTAAAAACCATAAATCATATCAATTATTGATCTTTGAAAAATTGCATATTTGGGCTTCTTTATTGACAAAATATGTATTTAAGGGAAACATTAAGAGAAAATATCAATGTTTAAATTTGTCAGTAAAATATGCGTACATGGATTTGATTCTCTTTTTTTTTGGGACAAGAACTTTGTATTCATCGAGAATTATATTGCAATGTTTTAAAATCAATTTAAATGTTATAACTGAGGGAAAAAAGTGTCAGGCTCTTTATGTATAGTCAAATAATGTATCAGTAATTGTTTTTATCAATGAATGGATTATTACAAATTTCACTCTGATGCACAAAATCATCCTCCTTTTTACTGCTTTCCAAAAAATGTTTATCATGTAATGAAAACATTTAAGGGTGAGTCAATATATCTAACAAACAGGTAAGATGATAATGTGTAATAAATAAAGTGGCCATCTTACTAGAAGTACGAAAATTTTCAGCAAAGTTTGTATTTCTTATTTATCAGCTACTTCTAGTTCATGAGAACATTAAATGTTGGCACCACACAATTCAATTGTTTATGTATTATTTCCTCACTGTACATTATTTGATTTAGGAAACGACACAAGCATATAGATGTTTTGTGGCTCTTGCACTTTCAGCCAGGAGGTTTCTGCATTGAAGTAAAATGAATTATTCCCCAGGCTCCCCTGACATTGGCTCCGACTCCCCCCAGCTCACAGTACACTACACACAGACACCAACGTGCAGGTGTCAGGCCAGAGCTGAATCTCACCCCTGGTAGATGTAAACTAATTTTGAAACCATGCATAAATTTAGTGTATACCCTGGTGCACTGAGCACCCAATTATATACCTTTTTTTTTCCCCCTTCTTTTTCTTCTGCTTAAACTAAGAAGGACACAGTTCTGGAAGCTTTAAATAACCTATCTGGCCAAGCTACAGCTCCTGGGATGAACTGCTTTTGTCATGCACACATGACATAATTTATAAGCTTTCTTTGCACAGGATGGTTCTGTTCTTTGCTGAAAGATGCTTCTTGCTTAGCAACAGCCAGCAGCCAGCTGCTTTGCATTACAGCAAATGCATATCTGTACATACAGGTGGTTTACTGGGTCACACAATGAAATTCTGACACCTCAAGAATTACTGCAGAGGTCCATGCCCTAAGTTACCTACAGTCATATCCAGGACCAGGCTTTGCATTTCATTGAGCTGTCAGTTCAATGCTCAGGGAAGACCTTTCTTTGTGTACTGTGCTGTTCAAAAATAGACATGTGCACACCTCTCCATGACTGACATGTATTTCATTAGCAATGCAGAGTCACAAGCACCTGTTTGTCCTTTTGAAGAAAAGACCTTAGCCATGAATGTCAGTTTTGAATGTCAGTTTTTTAAGTACTCTTTTTCAGCATGGTTCTCACTCCCCAGTTTCCAAAGAACCAAAACTAACTCCTTAAAAGAGATTTTCTTCAAACATTTCATGACTGCTAGCATATTTTCTTTCATATATTACGATGGAACTGGCTCTAAATTATAAAGTAAATTTAATTGATGAAAAGTGCTCCTTCAGCATTTCGGTGGTAATTGTGTTAACTGCTCCACAAAATGCATTGAGTTGGGGAAGTCTTACATCTAATCTTTCATGTTGCTGCAGGTAAAGAGGAACCAGCACTAAATGAACAACCAATTTTCTACAGGGGAGGCTGAACAGTGTCTCAGCCCAGAAGTGCTGCAAAGGCTGGCAACCTGCACTCCCAAGAGAAGAGTGGGCTCAGGTCTGATGTACAGCAGCCCCTCTGTAGCCTCTCCAGGCAGGTGAAAGCTCGCACATACTCTGACTCAGGCTGATTTGGAGGCATACTGTTGAGTCTTTCTAACAAATCAAATGTTCTGGTCCAAGTGCAGCTGTATTCTCTGTCCCTCTGCTTTCTGCACATCTCCCTGCCCCCTGTCCCTCTGAAACCCCATGTGAACCCATGCCACTCCTGTCCCTAAACCATTGCTGCTCCTTCCCCTGCGGCCAGTCATCCTTCTCTGTGCCTCTCTCCCTGATGGGATGCTGAGGAGCCGATTTCCTCAAATCTGAATGATAGGAACCAATGAGAAAACAACTCTCAGTTGAGGATTGTGTCAATTATGCAACTGCAAATGCAGCTAGGTAAGACAGCATGCATTTGTACAAGGTCTAATTCAATGGCAAGAGGCTCAGGCCTCTGGTCTCTCTCTCCTTGCAGCAAAAGTTATCAATTAAGCTCCTCTATAAACCAAAACCAACACAAAATGGATGTAAGAAACACACATCACATTTCTAACCACAGTGGCCTAACCATTTTCACCTAACCATCCCCTAAAAACCCATCACTCTCTATCACTGCCTTCACATTCATCCAAGCTCCAGGAAAATCACAATACAAGCTTTATCAGCTTCCTTTACTCTTTCAGTTTTGTTAAAAAAAAAAAAAAAGAAAAAAAAAACAAACAAAAAGAAAAAGAAATAGAAACAATAGAAAGTAAAAAAACAACTCTAAACTCGCTTTATATTTTATTACATCCTTTTCTCAAACCCAGTGCTTCCCTTCCCAGAATCCTGGGGGATAATTCCCTGCTTATCTTCACTGAACTCAGTGTTATCCTATTAAATAGGCAAGCTTTGCTTTTGGAGCTTTTCTTTACTATTTGTATTTGAATGTATATTTCCTGGTCCAGCATGATCAAGGGAACATAGGAGAACAGATTTCCTATGCGAAAAATTGCCACAGCAAAGAGGAAGCAAACTATTTCCACTGCCCATTACAGACAGGGCAACACAGAGACATTTAGGATGGCAATGAGGAAAACCCAGTGCAGGCACCTGAGCTGCTTGTCTAAGGCATGTGGGAAGGTATGAAACTTCCATCTTCTGTAGATAATTCTGAAAAAAAAATATGTCAGTGTAGGAGGACAAATTATCTAGACTTTCTATTATTTCATTGTTTTCTCCACTGGTTGTTACTCAGCAGTGTTGGAACTTGTTTAAAATACTTACATTGAAATTGCAAAGTCCTCCAACTCACTTTCCCTCGTCATGCTTTAAATATCATTATTTAAATAATATTGGAACTACTATTCAATCTTAAATTGTCAAAATACATAGAATACTTTTTCAGAAAAAAAAGCATTATTAATCACTTGAAACAAGTTGCTATTTTTCCATTTTCGCCTGAAATTACATTTTCAGTGACTAAACAGTAAATTTCAAAATGGACATGTCCTGTAGTAAAACCAGTGGGCTCACTGTGGAAACTTCTTCCATCACCTTGTGTCACTTTTTTTAACATAACCACTAAGGCTTTCTACACTAAAAAAATTCAGTTTTGTTTGAATCATGCGTAACTAAAAATCAAATTATTTCAGACACTCTCATTAAATGGGATTAACAGCCTAAATTGAAACTCAGAGTGCTTCAAGTGGAGCACAGATAGGGAGCTGCCTGTGCACTCCTGGTCCTCCACAGGAAGAAGTAAAATAAAGACTTCTAAACAACTTGGGGCAATTCAGCTGCAGTGTTGGCTGCAAAAATTCTTTCACACTGAAACAGGATAGGAACAAACCCACAACTAGCTATGATGCCTGAAAGCAGTTTTTAAAATAAAACGTGATAAACGAGATGTCTTGCACACAGGTTAACATCCAATCATTTTTAACTTCCAGATGTGCACATATGCTTTTCTTACCTACTTCTAATCAAAACGTCCGTCCAAAATGTTGCACAACAGTCCATAAAAGACAGTTCATTATGTCTTTTTATAATTTTTTCAAAACTAAAACTGAACAGAACAAACCCCATCATCTTTTTTTTTCTTTTATAAGCCTTTTCCTTCCCCTGGCCCCTCCCAGCCCACAGGTCCATACTCCAATATTAGCTGGAGAGGGAAGTTCTCAAGGCAAGAGTCACAGCTACAAACCAAGCTTCACATCAAAGCCATAACCAGCAGCGACAGGGCAAATCACAGCTGGCAGCAAGGCCAGCTGCTGGGGACAGAGGCTACAAATCAGAAGGTGGAACAACACATGAAAGGCCAAAGTTTGATGGAATAAGGGCAGGAAAAAAGAATTAGGATTGACCTTTTTTAGGAAGAAAACCAGACATACTTTTAACTCTAGTTCAAACAGGTAAATTTTTAAAGAAAATATTCCCCAGCTAGAATATACCTGTAATTGGAATGCCTGCCTAGCTCAGCTCCATGTATCTAAATAATGCATATTTTAAAATTTGACTTTACAGTTGATCTTCCCTGACTCCAGTGCTAAGGACAGTACCCTTAACTGGGGAAAACAGGGGAAAACAAAATTATCAACACAGTTGAGAGCATGTGCAGGGGTTTACATAAACCTCACAAATAATGTTATGATTTCATACTCAGTCGTACCTGTTTTGTCATCACTGGGGATGGAAGTAATTTTTTAGTCCTGGACAAGAAATTTAGACTTCTCACTAAACTATGAAAACAGTCCTTTCCTAGATGCAAAAGATCACAATTGATAATGACTGTATTCACAGAAGAAACTGTCTAAATTGAATTTAGTAAAGCAGGGAATTTACTCGTGCCTAAAAAATATTACACAGCTGGACTTTTAAATAAAAATTTTAAAAAGAGGATGCAAAAGTACATCCAACAGAACAGCAGAGAAGGGGCAGATCTGCTGCTGCACAGTTCACAACAAAGCAGCATCCAGTGGTGTTCTTAACTGAAGTGATGTCAGCAACAACAGATAAAAGCAAGGGTTCCTTGTATCCCAAAGGAAACAAGGAAATATAAGTCAAAGAGAGAGAAAGAGATCAAATTAGTTCTTTGTGAGTTCATTGCTCACAAGCAACCCCACCTCCAGGCTGGAGCGGGCACAGCAGCCAGGGCGCAGCCGGGACGGCAGCTGGGGCAGGGTCGAGGGGCGAGGCAGAAACCTGCTGATGCACAGCTGTGTGTATGAAAACACATGAACCTGGAAACCCCTTCTAGACACTCAACACATCCCTTTTTATAGCATATCAGGGACGTTTCAACAAGCATGTGTTTTATGGTGCACGCTGAACTCTCCTGGTCGTGGAAATCCCTGGCTGCATCCCTTTCCCCAGCACTTTACAATGCTGTTTTGCTGCCGTGTTTGACCTCTGGCCTAACTCCAGAAATTGTGAAGTCGGACGGAGAGAGAGGTATAAACCTCTCCTGCACTCTGGGGAAGATAAATCTTTGGTGAGGCACGGATTAAGCACCTCATTACACTTGGCTACAGAAGACACCTCTGGACAAGGAAATCTGTGTGACCTGTGCTGCTGCACTCAGGGAGCAACAGGCTCATGATAACACCTTTTGTTGCTTGGGGTTGGGAGAGGGCAGCACATCATTCAGTTCATTCTTGCCCTTGGAACAGCCACACTACTCTCAAGCACCCACAGAGGAGCTTTACCACCACGCTTTTGGAAGTGCTGCCTCAGTTCTGCATGCAGCAGCCCGGTGAGGGCCCTGAGTAGGGGCTCCCCACCAGCCCATCCCTCTTCCCTGTTGCTGTTCCCACACTGTGCACAGTGATTTATTCCAAAATCTACTTTAGCTCAGTATGATTTCCTGGAAGTCAGTGAACCAGACAAGCGGTAAAACACTGGAACAGTTTGCTCAGAGAGGTGTGGATGCCCCTTTCCTGGAAGTATTCAAGGACAGGTTGGACAGGGCTCTGAGCAACCTCTTCTAATGGAAGACGTTCCTGGTCACTACAAGTGGGGTGCAAGATGACCTTTAAACCACTGACCCAAACCACTCTATGATTCTATGGAAATCTCCTCTGTGTGAATTTTCTAGATATTGATATATTTTACAGCTCAGTTTTAAAACTGAGCATTTTCTCTACTTCTTGGAATAGCAAGCGAACATCTTGCATGTTTCATCTGTCTTTCAGCATGCAGTATATATAACATTTGGTCATGTCACATTTAGACCAAAGCTCCTTTCTGTTCTTGCTCTCTGCCAAGTGCTTCCCAAGGGCAATGCATAAGGCAAGAAAGAGGGAGCTCTGTCAAACTCACAACAAAAATGGAAGCTCAGTTCTCATCATGTCATATCTGCAATGCTGTCAAGCACAAAAGGCTCTTATATGATTCAAATTGTGTATGAAAAATTGTCCTTGCTCCATTTCTTTCATCTTCTAATGTTCCACTGGACAGTGACTTCCCTGACATTGGAACCTGATTTACAGATTTTCATATGAGTGCTTTCATGCCAATGTGTAATCATTTCTGGCCTGATGCTATGAAAACATCGAAGAAAATGCATTGCTCTGCCCACATCGGGAGACTTAAAAGGCATAGCCCCCATAAGCAGTGCTACCCGTGGTCCAAGCTGCCAACTCCTTGATTTTTTGAAGAAAACTCATCACCCCTGTGAAAGGCAGTGGCTGTCTGAAAGCCTGCAGGAACTCAGCACAGTCTCTTCTGCAGCACTGCCACAGAGTCCATGAGGATGCCTTTCACAAGGGGAGACGTTTATCATTTGTGTAGTTCTTGAAATACTTATCCTCTTTTATTCTCAAATAATGTGCTATGTCCTACAGCACAGTTCAAGCTGCCATGCTTGAGTCTGTCTTTTGTATGTTTTTGCTTATGTTGTCTGCAGTGCTCATATTGTCGACCATATGAGGGGCTCACTGTCAATTTTCTCAAACTTGGGGGTATTTTAATATGGTAACTTGAACAGATCAATTAACATCCTGTGTTTTTAAAAGGTTTTTCCCATTTAGCATTGTTAATGACAAGCTTTACAAAATCCAAGAACTTTAAGTTTGAAATGAGTCAGTTTTGGCTGAGTGCTGTAAGAAAACTACTTAAAAGGAAGAGAGGCAAAAGATAACTGTGCAAACAGAAGCATTTGTTGGGAGCAGGAACTTAATTTCAAATTGACAAAATAAGTTCCCTAACCACCACACTATGGAGGCAAACACAGTGTTTACAACACACACCTTTTATCTTCCATCTTTCATCGTGACTCAGAAATGCTCCGTTGCTTAGATAAAAGCAGAAGCAAACCAGGAGATGAAGTGGAGGAGACAATCACAGCACATGGGTGCTCACACTCCACTGAAGCTCACACAGTGGCTAAGGTTAGCTAAATCAACAAGGCTCATAGGCTTCCTTACAAATGAATGTAAATCTGCACAAGATGCAAGGCAGTGGAGAGTTAGATTCCTGACTTCTAAAACTAGCTTAGCTTGTCAGAATAGAAAAAAAACAACATACAACAACCCCTTACCTGACAAGATTAAAAGAGTCATGAAAATGTTTTGAAGAAGGGATAAAGCAGTTCCTCATAAGAAACTTGAAGTAGTAGATCTTATGGTGCTACAGGTCAGTCAAACACCGTATGTGATGTGAGCAAGGTCTCTACTGCTCAAAACAAGCTCAAGGAGAAACCTGGCTTTGTTCATGATAAGGACATTCTGAAGCTCACTTTAGTTGTCTCCTTTTTACTGCTTCTCTGACCTGAGTACGCCACTGGCTTTGCTTTTAAAATTGAACAAAGTAAGACAATGACTAAAGAAATAAAAGTTTTATTTTATGTTGTATGATTTCAATTTTCTGATATGTTTAGAACATGCTCAGATGAATAAAGAAAGGATTTGATAATTAGATTTTTGAAGGTTTTTTTTAACTAATGTCAGTGGATCAAGGTTTTTTCCTGAAAAGTCTTTTCAGGAGGAAAACTAAATCAGCTGGAAATGAAGAAGGTAGATCTGCTGGGATTCTCATCCACGTAAGATTTCTCTTGCATATGAACAATATGAGACAAAGGCAGAAGACCAGCAGCTGCATACTGTGGGAGATGGTGTATCTGCTTAGGCACTTTCTGCAGGCACAAGAGGATTTAATTCTGATACATGTTACAGGTTCTAGTACACTTGTCTGATTTCTCGGCAGATTTAGGAACACTACTAAGCTCTGCATTTTTAACAGAGCAGCCAAAAATTTGGCTTTTTTAACCTGAAGAAGGTCTTCAAATTTTTTCAGTAGTGTAAGCTTCACTTTTTTTTTTTATTTATTTATTCACACAATCACTTTTAATTGGTAACTCTTACTTTAATCTTCCTTGGAAATTCCACTGTCAGTGACACATGTAACCCTGGTGACCAAATGAAAAAATATTATTGAAGAAATTCCCAGGGCAAATGCATAAAATTAAATCAAATAATATCCTAAAAATTTAAGTTAAATACTAGATTAAAATATCTTGAAGACTTGATATGAATTAAAAAGTATCTAATATCCTTATTACATTGATAGCCCCAAAAATGAGCCAAAGAAGATGGCATGATGATGCATGTGATGAAATGATAGAAGATGCTGAAGCCTGTCAACACTCTCCATTCAGTCAGACATAATCCTCTGTGAATTTCAGTCAGGGGCTGAACAAAAATATTTATGATGGAGAAAGATTGTGAAGAGCTGGCTTATGTTTGAGAGGATGGATAAGAAAAAATAACAGAACTGGAAATTAAGAACTGGAATGACTTCTGTTTAAGTCAGCATGGGCATGTGTTTATATCGCTGATTTTTTTTTTTAAGTTCAATTCAAATATTTGGATATATATATATTAAACCAAGTAAAATGTTTTCATATTTTTGAGGTATGATTAGCATAACTGAGGCAAGTCTATAAAATACTGTATGTAAAAACGATCTACTTGCAATTAAAGTTCTGAGGCCTCTACCTACATGTCAGCAAAATACTCAATCATAATTAAAACCAAGGAAGATTCTCATTTTTCCTTTGCAAAACAATGACTCACTGTGAAAGACCATTTCGTTTGTCCAATTAATTACTGGTCATTCACACTGTCATGAAATCTTAAAGCTGGCACAAAGGGTGTGAAATTGAGTTTGGCTGGCTGAGTTATCAATTAAATGAGCCTTTTAGAAGCAGTTAGAGCAACGAAGCCTGTGGAAAACAGAGAGGAAACGTGAACCTGGCAGCAGTGTTGCCTGTTGTAATGCCAGAGCAGCAGGCTCAGAGAAGGGGTGGGCTGTGGCTAGCAAGGAGGAGATAAATATTATCACATGGAGCATATGCAAAGAGGATGTTTTTTAAATTCAGTAAAAATAAACAGATGAAGACAGTATCTGCTGGAAGGCAGGATGATGACATGGAAGAGAGAGAGAAGAAAGATGACACCATCTGGCACATACTCAGTTTTTGCAGAATAGTAATAGGAGTCTCTGGTTTCTCTGCCATTATGCTTCAATCCTTCCCTCCCTTGATGTAGACACAACATCTTCTACTGAAATCTGATCAGAAACACAAAGGAAATGAACCTTCCTATATTCCTAGCACAGAAGAAGATTCTGCATTAAGGTCCTACTGCCACCTGCTTATCTGAACATGCAAAGCAAGTCCCCCATGAGAAGCCAAGCTCTAAACATTTTTCAGATAATAACATTTCCTTCAGTTACTGAGGAGTAAGAGGGACTTCAGAGTGAGAACAGATGAGAAATTGAGCAGTCCCAAGTCAGAAGGATACTCCCCAAAAACCATAATCCCTAAAATTGATGAACGCTGCTCCAGGTTACAGGCAATAACAGGTATCATTTGTTACAGCATAAAGATTTTGATTTCAGAAAAGAAACAAAACCAGAAATACAAATGTTTCTTCACGAAAGAAGTTGCACGTGATTACTTTTGACACTTGGAACATATTCAGCCAGTTGGCTTCCTCTGAGTACTCTGCTCTAAGTTAAGTATCTCAGTCTGCCTCCTCCCCCCACTACAGCTGAAGAACATTAAAGGGAGGCATACAATATAAAAATACACTCATGTCTTCTTTTTGGATGAAAATACTAAAAGTCAGATATTGCTGCAACAGATCCAGGTCCACTGCCAATGTATGAATAAACCCTTTCAACACTGGTTCCTCTAACAGGAAGCCTCATGCTTCCTGCAATGCTGATAAAGACTGTAAGAAACAACAACCAGGTAAAACTGCACAAAAAACCTCGAACCCAAACAGATGAAAGTGTTTTCAGCTGGAAAATAAAACTGGTGTAAATGTTTCACAAGATGATGCTGGAGGCCAGAGGCCTACAAAATAATTTTCTTTAAGCAACTAATAGAAAGGAAAACCTTTCTTAGTCTATCTCATGGACAAAAACTGTAGCTCAACATGTCAAACAGTGACTAACAGAGGAAACCAGAGAAAAACAGTTGCATGATCTATTTGCTCACTTTTTCAGTCAACTAACAAATCATGTTAGTTATCTAAATGGTTAATAAAAACTGGTCTTTGATTATAGCCTTTTATATAATATACATACTTTCATTTTTTGCCATTAGCTGGGTTGTGAATGGCATTCATGGAAAAAGATTTTTTAAAAGACTGAAAGATGATGAATCAAACAAAGCATTCCTCTGGCATTTGCTGCAGGAGTTGTTGCTTTCTGGTACTTCAAGCTCCATACAATAAGATGCTTTTTGCCCTAATTATTCAGATACCTTGATCTTACTGTATCTTCCTACTAAAGCCATCGTTTCAGTTGTGCACATAGGTGACCAAGATTAGGGTAGGTCTTCAAAGACTTGAACTTGCTACTAAAGTTCAAAAAAGTAGATTTCTAAAAGCCCCCTGCAGTCTCAGCTTTCTGTTGCCTTCTGTGACACATGCAGTAGGCTTTCTCTCACCAGTCACCTAAAATACAGGCGTGTCTTAGCCTGTGACACAAGTTCCCCCCTCCAGTCAAAAGATGAAAACAGTCACCTCCAGGTAGCTGTTCACCCTCTCCCTCCTAAAAGAGGGACCCTGGAAATGCTGCTCCTTCCATTAGCTAGAGGCAGAGTCCAGACAACAGAATGATGACTCAAACTGGGGGGAATGGACACCACCCTCAAGTCCCCAAACCAGAGTGCTTCAGAAGCTCTGCTCTGCTACACGGCTGCTCACCCAGGAGCTGAGCTCCTCCAGGGTCCCAGCTGCAGTGACAGCCAGGTAAACACTTGGTAGGGTCTCTGATCTTTGATATGTGTTGGGTTCTGTGCCAGTCTTCACTAGCATTAATGACAGACAGCACAGATTTCTTAGGTAAGAGTGACTTGTTATTTACTGGGGCCATCCTACTTACTGTTATGACATGGTTGACTGTCGGGAAGGGGCTGCCCTTGGGGGAAGCTCCAGCAGGACCAGCATCGAGGGCAGCAGGTTCTGAAACAAAGGTTGCCTTTAAAGGAAAACACCAGAAACATATTTTTATTCTGAATGCTGTTTAAGAAGAGGCATTCCCTCCCTCTCAAGTTAGTATGCAAACACCTGGCCCTATTGTTACATGTGGTTGTACAACAAAAGCAAATAAAATTGCAATTCTTGCTGTTTCCCATTTTTGGTGAATTTTATATTTGAACTGTTGAAATTATCAGTTCAAGAATAAGAAGCTGTAACACACAGTGTCAAGAGAAAAAGGCTTGTTATTTGTACACAGATTAGTCCTGTGGTCAAAACATTAGTATTTCTATAGCACACCTCATTGCATTGATTCCTTCTTGTGACAGACACACACAAAAAGCAGAGACTTGTTTTCTATATTCTTTAAACAGATGAATGATTCTGCCATCTTGTGGGAGATGGAGAAATCCTAACTATTTGTACAATAATAGCAGGGCAGAACAGGATGGAACAGAAACATCTTCTCTTTTTCACTTGTTTCACTATTAAGTGAACAGACTTTAACACCTAGTATACTCCAAATAGCCCCCAAAATAAAAAATTAATTATAGCCTCATGGAGGAATCTGAGCAATGAGGTTCATTTTTAAGGTACTAACTTGACCAGAAACTCTTCTCAGAAGGTAAAGGCACAGCAACCAAAAATCCTGGGGTCTTTTCCCCAATGACCTGATAATGTGAAATATGTAGCGAATTATTTAAATTCTCTCACATTTATTAAAATAACCTTGAAAAAAGAAAAAATGTAAAATTATACAGATTTTTATCTATAATTTACCTTTTAAGAACTGTTAAACTAGCTCAATATTTATATCTTATGGAACATCACCCTCTATTAATAATTCCATAGCATAGTTTTACAAAATTAGTAGAATAATTTATCATTAAATAGTCTTTGGCTGATGCAGGTTGTATCATTATTCCTGTCAATTTAACAGACATACAATATTGCTTGTTCTATCCCACCTTAATTCAACATAGAGCATGCTGGAGTAAAAACTATTAATCTAACCAAGTATAAATGACAGTTTAAGAGAACAAGAGCTGAAAGAACTATGGACCAGTTTCACCTCAAAGTAATTTCATAGGGGTCCTCTTCCCCCTCCACCATTCTCAGCAGGTAGAAACCAAACAGGACATTGAAGGTATGTAACACAAAACTGTATGTGACCATTGTTTCCCCATTGTTCTTGGGAAATTCTGAAGCTCATGAATGTGGCTTCTGCTAGGAAAGATGAGGCTTGAGGTGGAGCAGCCCAAGAGACACATTTATCCCTTGGCACTGCAAGCCTCCATCAGTTACTTTGAGCTGTTCTCTTCCACCAAAAATTACCTTGGGGAAACAAGCTCATCTAGCTTATATCTCTTTGTTGCAACTGCAATGAACTCACCTAGTAAATCTAATACCATGTCACAAGAAAGCTTGGATCAAGTAAAACTGCATTTATGCTTACATAACTGCTTACTAAGACCATTTTAAATCTTTAAGTGAATAATATTTAGTTAAGCACTTTGAACATAAAGATCTGACAACCAGAACATAATAAGAAGGAATACAACAATTTAATGTTATTATCATGTCTTCATAATGGCAGGTATCTAAAAAGCTACTAAGGCAAGCCTAGATCTGGATCTCAAGTTCCCCAACTGTAAGTGATTTGATTTAAAGACAACAACAAAAGAACACACTCCAAAGTGACAAACAACCCACCTACCTCAGCCACTCTGTCTCCTGCTTGTACCCCAGCCAAGTCTGATGGACCATCTTTTGGCAGCCGTGCAATCAGGATCCCCTGGTAACACAAAACATAGATTTCAGAAGTGACAGTTTCTCCCATTGTTCTTAGATGTAAAAAGCAAATGGGAAGTAATTAATTTTCAAGACTTATTGTTCTGTTGCCTCCATAAAATTAAAAACTAAATGCCTTAGCACATTAGGAAGACAAAAAAAAAAAAAAAAGCCTCCATGGCTGACACGTACAACACCGAACAAAAAGTCAGTAATTGTTTACACTGTGCCATGGGGACCAGGCTGGAAAACAAAGATTTATTTAAAAGATAAATCAGTGAGAATATGTATGAAATACTTCTCTCAAATCAAGTTAGCTCCTGGGAATGAGCAAATGAGATGGGAGAGGCTGTGGATTGCCAAGGGAGTGACCCCAAATTGAGGCAGAAAATGAGAAGTAGACAACAGTGTTTCAGCCATCAGGTTGCCTTTGCAACGTCATTGGTTTACATTTGGGTATCTCTCCCAAATCTTCCACTCTGGAGCTTCCCATCAAAATCTAATGCCAGATCCTACTCTGGGAAATAAGCTACCTATGTTTACCCTTCTTAGCTTTACAAAGATAGAAATGTTACATGAAGGACAATCTCAGAAAGCAGACAACAAAACACAGTAACTCAAGAACTACTCATCAGTCAAGAAGTATTCCTAACGATCACTAGAGAATTTTGAATAATGAAATGCACCTCATCACTTTCTTTGCATGAAGATGAGCCCTTTCCACCAGCAATGCTAATACCAAGACTCCCCATTTGACTGCATACAGTAATGGTTACCTAGAAAAGAATTACAATGGATAAATGACCTGATTAATCAAAAGTATTGCCTATTAATTATGTGAGCATTGAAAATCTACCTCCCACCATGAACAGACATGCCCCTGGAGACCCCAGCCCAGTGAAAAAAGGTGCACTCAACACTGGTACATGCAAGACTTGTCATCACTGCTTTGAAACCATGCACTGAACAAAGACTCAGCTCAGTGCCCACCTGCACGCACCTTTGACTCGGTGTCAAAATACCAAAGCTGGATATATCAAGTGACATGCATGGCTACAAGGAAAGTGGGCTTTGTTGGGGTTTTTTAACGGGAAATTCTTTTTCCACATAAGCCATGGGGAGCAGTGACAACCCTCAGCTTAGTCTCTTTAAGGTAAAGCCTCATGACATCTGCCATGCAATGTCCCCCTTCTCTGCATCTTGTATAAACTGCCTCCCCCCAGAGGAGCTCCCCACAGGCACAGGGACTGCCCCACAGACATAGAGCCCCCAGCAGCAAGCCCAGCCCACGCAGCAGGTCCAAACCTTCAGCGGGGGCTGTGGCACATCCAGCACCCGCAGCTGCTCCGCGGTGCGGCCGCTCTCGCTGGGCAAGCTGCCTGCTGCTGACACGGGTGGCTGCACCTTGGTGTTGGATCCTGGCAGAGTCTTCCCTTTCATTGCCGACCTGTGCTTTTCCTGAAGCGTTGTTCTGGTATTTCTTGGATCTCGCGTGCTATCGTTGCTATCAAAAAGGCTGCCGGAAAACTTGGAAATAGGTTCCTGAGGGTTAAAGATAAAAAAGGTAAAAACAGCAACAGCAAGGGGAATCCGAAACACAGACCTCACCCGTGCTAACATGAGTTTTTTCCTCACTCTCACATTGCTGTATGATAGAGTTCATTTCACTGAAGACAAAACTGGAACTTTACAGCAAACGTACAGTGGTTCCTATTACCCTTATTTCTCTGGGCATGTTTTGCCCTCGACACTGGGCTTGAAATTGTGGGAACAGGGATAGGACTGGGATTCGTATAGCCTTTCACTAGATTCCCTGGCACACACAAGCACATATAACACACATATATCCATATGTGCATAAATCCTGCAGTGCCCTGTGAAAATGGCAGAGCATGAGAACAAGACTATTTTGGGCAGCCGCTGGCAGCTCTGTAGCACTACATCCACTGTTCTGGGGGAAGGAACCACACACATGAGGCAAAGGAAAGATATTTCCATACAGAAAATAAAACATATAGTTTCTTATAGTTTCTCAAAACTCACATTCCATTTTTGGGAGCATAGGTGTGAGAGGGAAGGCAAGCCCCTACCTTGCATCTACGTATCTAGGACTTTGTTTCAGTCATTGGATTGACTTTAGTCACAAATGGCAGTGAGTGGAGACCTGCAAACTTAAGTGATTTAGGAGTCCTCTGGAAATGGAACCTCAAGGGTGATGCATACTAAAGCCTAGTCTGAAGCCTGGCTCTAGGGTGAACCTAGTATGAGATGCAGTGAGGAGCTCACAGTGTCACCCTATGCTTAAACCATAAGGGCTCGAAAAGAGAAATACACAATTAAAATACATCCACCAAACAATTAAAGCTTCAGACAAGTTTGACTGCAAAGTGTAGTGATGTTTTCCAGCTATCAGTTATTCCTGACAAAGGCTTAAATTAAATTCAGACAGGATGCCCAAATCCTGTTCATATTTTAGGAATGCTTTAGCTGATATTTGCTGATAGTTAGCTGATTTTCGCTCCTTAATTTTATGGATTAAGGTCAAATCAGATCTTCATATTGCTCAAATCCTTCTGTCTTCTATTGGCAGCAAAATGATGCAGCAAACACACATCAACACCTCTGAAAATAAGCCCCATAAGTGTTTTTCTAAGCCTGGAAGTTTAATACCAAAATAAAAAGCAGTGGCATTACCTTGAACAGCTGTGCAGAACCCCACTGGACACTTTATTTTTCAATCTATATTGGCACTTTCCCACAATCTTTTTGGCTGGGATGGAAAGAAGCATTGCCAGCCCCAGGGAAAGCATAAAAGGCATGATTGCTTCCCATTTTCACTTAAAAGGTAATTTGCTTAGCTTTGTGCCACATAAAACACTCACTACCTTTCTTCTCTTGAGAGAGATTTCTCTTCACAGTGCCAGGCTGACTAACCCAGACACGTCTGCAGTGCTGTGGTGCTGTGGGTGCCAGGGAAGAAGGCCACGAGCAAGAGCCAGGACTGTGGGCTGGAGGAGGGGACACACCAGCAGCACTCCCAGGGAGGGGCTAGGATAGAAGCAGAGGTCCTGGAAGAGGAGCAGGAGCCCCAATTCCTCCCTCATCTGCCAGCAAACATCAGGAATAATGGTGAGCAATGCCCTGAAAGGGAAAGGCTGCAAGAGTGCAGTCACGACCTCTTCTTCCCAGGCTAGCACCAAGGGGACAGCCAGGCTGTAGCACAGGTGACAGACACCTGGCAGGCACAGGCTGGAGAAACTACAGCAGGCAGGAGCTCACAGACATAAGCATGCAGGAAGAGCACCACCCAGAATTAACATGCAGTGGAGGAGCACTGAAATCTCACTTTTCTGCCATCCAGGCCTAGGGAGTGCTGAGCCCCAAGTGCTGCCAACAACCTACTCACCTGAAAGAGATGGAGGGAGCTTGGGGACATAAGCAAAAAATGTGTCTCATTGTTGCACAGGTTACTCATCTTAACCTGCAGGTTGAACTGTACTCTTGAGGGTTGGATGGATTAATTGCAAGCATAGTGAAGGCATAAAACATTGAACATAGCTCTGTACCCTCTGCACAAGCAAGGACATGAGGGTATAAGCAGTGCAGGTCCCCCAAACCCAAAGTGTTCTGCTGCACAGCAGTGTGAGAAGCTATTGCCTCTTCATAGATACATGTTGTCTCTCCAGGTTTCCAGACTACTTACATCATCAGGATCCTCAAGTTCCTCTGCTTCTTGCTCAGGACTGATCCTTCCTTCTCTCCATTTTCCATTAGCAGAGCTGAATTTGTACAGGTTACCACCATGAAAACCTTCCTTTCCTTTCAACGAGGCCCAGCGAGAGCCCTGGGAGCTCCAGTTATGGCCACTGTACAGTCTAGGAGACTTGGGAAGCCACTTAAGAGAGTCCTGAGGGAAAGAGGACATGAAAAAAAAGGCAATGAATCGATTTTAAGAAAGCAATTGAGGTATGTAAGTGCAGAAACTGCCTGGCAAGCTCTGCAAGGTTATTTTAGATTCTTGCAAATACTCTGTTTCCCTTTTTTACCTTTAGAAGTACCTTCAGTCCCGCAGAGACACTTTGCCAGTTGATAGGCATTACTGGGGATACAAAGAGCAGGCAAAGGCTGCTGAAAATAGTGGAAGCCTTTAAGGACTTACAAGAGCCCACCTTCAGCATCGTAAAGAAGAATTAATGATCAACAACAACCTTCAAGAAAGTGTACTAAGAAAACAAACAAGAGTACTTGGACCTTTAGTGATAACGTCATCTCATGATCTGAGTTAAAAAACTATTAAGTTTTTTTAACTTTATCTCCGCTCTTCATTATTCATTAAATAAAATGTTTCATTTGTTGAATGGTACCAATAGAAAGCACAACACTTAATTGATCTTTTAAGGATTGCTGATTTACAAAGTGATTATAGCTCAGTTATCCCAAAATGTCCATTACTTATTTGCATCCAAATTACTCCACCTTTCTCACTCAGAAGTTTATACATGACAAGTTGTGTCAAGGTTGCCTACCTTGTACCTAAATTTCACCGAATTTTAGAAGTAATCTTTCAAAGTAACCTTCATCTTTCTTTGAAGCTTTCTTTAAATCTCCCTTCTGCATTTTCTTACACTGATACAAGTCCAGTGGCAAAAAGCAGCCTGACACCAAACAAGTAATATACATTAATGGAGAAAACAAACTAACAAAAACAAATTTCAACAATCTTGTGGTGGAGCAATCAGAAGCACATGGTGACTTTCACATGTTTTAACAGGTATTGGATTCAGATTTAACAGTTCTTTAGGTTTCCATTTTCCTTTTTAAATGCAGAATGGTTATATTCACACACACACACAGTTGCTGCTACCAGCAACTCAGACGTCACCATCTCTATTAGATCTAAGGTGGGTAAAGACAAGGAAATAGGACAAGACTTCATGCTGGACACACTGATTCATCTTCAGCTGCCAAAGAAGGTCGTCCCCTTGGGATTCTTCATTTGCTTTCAGTTTTAGCACGGCTGAAAATAGAAATAGCCAGTATCCCAGCATCTCAGTGGAAAACACCGTAGACTGTTCTGTGAGCCTTGAAAAGATGATAACCCCATCACAGGATTATTTGTATTGTACAAGGAAGGCGTGATTGGCCTTTTCCTGCAGGAAATTTGCTGTTAAACCGCATTTTGAACTGCACTGACACTCAGTGATACTGCTATTTGCTGATAAATGGCCCATATTTCTGGTTATTCTAAACCACATTGCTCAGGACACTGGAGCTGATTGTCAATTTAGTTGATCAATGGGAAAGCAGCACAATCAATCACAGCACAGCAGTGGCTCCCTTTCCTCCTGACAATTCAAAATGCAAGGCAGGATATCTCCTGATATTTCTTCACACTCATCTTGAATAAGGAAACATAGGGTACCCCTAAACAGAAACTTTGCCTTTGGTTAACATTAACTAGGGGGGATAGCAATTCTAATCACACAGATGAACACTATGCTAGGTGACATTGTTTGCTATTGGCTTGGACTGTTGTATTTCAGAATAGCTAATGTGACATCTCTCAATGTTCAGGGTATTTCAAGACACAGTTTAAATCCTTGTCAACTTTTAAGCTCATTAGGAAGTCATAACGCAATTTCACTCTAAAAATAAACATGGGTACAGTGAAGCATTTAACTTCTTCCAAGGAAACATCTCATCCTTGTTTGACCCTGATCCCTAATCCTAAACAACAGCTTCTCAAATTCAGCCTGCCAAATTCTGTAAAACCAGTAAAAGTCTATTCTCTCAAAGTAACAGACAGAGATTTCAAATTGAGCTTATGCTGACAATCCCTTCATCATTTGAGGCATACACTCATCTGCAGTAGCAGCCTCCTGTATGCAGAGGAGCACGGTGATGAACATCAGTAGATTTTACATCCCTGTGCTCCCTGCAGTTCAGCTGGGAACACAGAGCTACAGGGCACTCCTGCTCCCTGTCTGCCTTCTCCTATAGCAGGATGCTTTTCCTCAAGCTGACATACAGCTGCAAGGAAAATTCAGTACCTGTTTAACACCTGTAACCCAAGACATTTAGTCTTTAATATTCTTGATCTACAGTACTACAAAGTAAAATAGAAACAACAGAACAACTCTGGTGAAGAATTTTCACCAGGTCCACACAGTACTGGGGATAGCACTATCTTTATGAAAGCAGTTTCATGATTTGGTTGTATCAATAGCAAAAGATGGAATGGAACAACTAGAAATGCCTTTTAGTCTACATTTGGACATACCTGCCATATGCAAAACACCACATGAATTACACTTCCACAAAGTAAAATGGAGAAACCAAGCCAATGAATGCTACTGTTATGAGTGCTGGCTAATGTTATTTTGCAAACGAATCTTAATCCTCAATTGTTTTTTACACCTTGATCCTTTTCGATGAAAGAAAAGGGAGAGGGCTGGAAATAACATAGTGAACTCAACCTCTCAGCCTGATTTTTTTTTTCCTGGATTTTGTTTTCCCTGCCAAAAATGAAACCAATTCCTTATTCTGATGTATTCATTAGAATTGCTTTAGATAGGCAACTAGCTTCCATCACCCCTCAAGGTTGTTCAGGTAACAGATAGTAGACTTGTACTTCAAAAATGAAGCCCTCTTAAAAAAACTTCCAGTAATTTATTAGCTCATTCTGAATTTATTAAATACTATAGGACCACGCTTTGAGACAGGAGGCTACAGGTAAATATCCTAATATGAAGAAAGAAAAATCAGTTCTCCTTACAGAATTTTACAGATTATAATTGGTCTTCTTACTACACAGGTAGAGTTTGGAAGTTCTTTCTTGTGTTCCATATGTGGGGATGCCAAGACCCAAAAAAATTAAAAACGTGATTGGTTTCGGTCATTAGCAGCAAACACAAAGTGAGATGCACATAGATTTACATTCTCTTAAAAGTAACTGGAATGAAACAAAGAAGTCAAATTCTGTATTTAAGACTTCAAGCTTCATGGATATGTGGGTGGTGCAACATTGATGTTTTGTAAAAGCAGAAGTGTTTGGAGGGAGAAAATATTTATCAGCGTAGCAGTTATTATGTTCCATGGAAACACATTTTTTCTTCTCCCTTCACTGTTAATAAGCCTAACTGCTTTGCTAACAGACCATTTTGCTTCAGTATTTCACCAGCAAGTCAAGTGATGTTTTTACCTCCTTTCAACATATTTTTCATCTTTTCAAAGGCAGTCTCTCCATAACATAACTACTGCTGTGTATCATACCCCTGTAGTTAGGAGGACAAATTGTCCTCATGAAGCACAATAAGTTCTCACTAACAAATGCTCTACTGAATGAATTTCCTCCAGGAAACGGGGGGCGGGGGAGGGGGGAGGGAAATGCTATGTATCACCCTAAAACATTCTGGTAAATGAAAGAGAATCCAAAACAGCCTAACAATAAAGCCAAGATATGAAAGCCACCCATATCTCTGAAGCACCATACTGAAATCACAGTGACAGTGGAACACCCTGTTTACAGCCACAGCCTGGTCTCCACTGGCAAGTAGAATCCAGTTACCTAGAACATTTCAATGGTCATACACCTAGTACTACAATTCAATTCAAAACCCCAAACATAAATTCTCACCTATTTTTCTATTTAATAAAAAGATGATTTGCTTAAGTAGCACAATTGTGGGAGAGAAATTTGTTTTAAAGATGCATTTCCTAGAACATAAACACTTTTCTGCTTCCAAGTACAGCTATACGTAACACATTCTACTTATCAAAACTATTTCAGACTCATTCCCTTTTGAAAGTACAAAAGAATATTTCTAAGAAAGCTCTGTGTAATTCACATGAAACAAAAGCTGAACAAATTGCTGCTGAAACAAAGGCATCCCTGAATATGCTTCCACTGGAGGAGAGACAGTGTAAAAGCTGCCTGAACTGACTATGGAAGCAAGCCTTATGCACTTAGTTAGCAGTAAATACATGATTTAATTTCAAACTCAGATATTCAAGTATTAATTGTCCAGATAAGATTTTTTTAATTTCCTGAAAATACGATTTTAAAAAATTGCTGTAGGTTATCCTAAAAGCATCCACTATGGAAATACTCTTTAGACTTGAAGTTTTCTCCCCTTCTGAATGAAGAAAAGTCAGTAATATTCAACCAAACCTTTTTGTTAGCTAGTTTGGATTTTGGTTTTAAGTTGCTTAGTGGAAGTCCAGGATGCCATTAGCCAACTATAAAGAAATTCACTTATGTTTGTAATCATGTAGTCATGATTATAATGTCTAATGTTCCAAAAACGGGACAATCCTATCTCCTATGAGCAACTTCAGAATGATTTAAAGCAGCCCATTTAGTTTGGAATTGAGTAAAACTAGCAAGTTACTGAGAGTGATCATAGAATCAGACTCTTTCCATCAAAAGCACATTCCCACAATTTGCCCAAGTTTGCTTCAGGAGCAAAAGAAGATAGGACTTTGAAGCATTTAATTAGTTTTGTGTCCAACTAAAACTTTCTCTGCATTATACTGGGGATGCTTACAAACTGAAATCCAAGCTGCTGAAGTTTAGTAGTATTTTCAAGCTCTGTGTGCACCTGTGGATCTTGAGGAAACTCACTGCAGTCAGCGCTGGTCTTCCACAGTGAGCATTGCTAACATTTTCTGTTTCACTGTTACCACCAGCTGCACATCAGGTTTCAGCCAAAACAACATTCCCCAGCAACACATGAGCACATCAGAGAAAGTGTCAAAGGTTACTGTACATCATGTGTCCACTTCCTGGATTTAATGCTGAGGAAAAAACCTTGCTAAAACCCTTCTCTGAAACACCACTGAGGAGCTACACAGTTCTCTCCATGGACAATAGTGATGCTGTATTTTCAAGAGAGGCCTCCTGGAAAAAGGTAAGCTACTTGTTAAGATCTCAGAGTTAATGGACTAACAACAACAGTGTTTAGAGGCAAACACCCTGAACAGGTGACAAATTCAAAACCAGACTGCCACGAACCCTCGTACCTTCAGTTAGCACAGAGTCCAGCTCACTCGCTGAGCTCCTGCCCCCAAGCCCTCCAGCCATGAGTGACCAGCCCACTGCCACAGGACTGCACAAGAGGGAATGAACAAACAGTGTCTCCAACACCCACCAGGAGAGGAGACAGGAGGGCTCCTGCAAAGCAGCTCATAGAGTTGTCCTCAAATCAAGCATGTGTTGCCCACTTTGAAAAAAAAAAATCACATTCTTCATTCAGTTGGTGGAATAATGACTATAGTCCTGACTTTAAAATAGAAGATGGAGGCACTCTCCCTCTGAAAATTTCACAATGCTTCAGGAGAAAGGGAACACCCCAAACAATTGCTGATAGTCAAGACCAGCTTTTGTCATATTCCCTGACAGCAACCCATGCACAGAAACAGATTTGTGTGTTTGTCAGAAACTGAAGATGGGAAACATTCTTATCAAGTCGATTGAAAAACTAAAACTTATTTTCTGGAGTCAAGGCAAAGAATGGTGGGGAAATCTCCATTAACAAAAGGTCTAAACATTTCTGATCAATAGTGTGCTTCTGTCTCAGTGGGAGGCAGACATTTACAACAAATCTGGATAGCATCAACCAATACACTAAAAAATGCACTTTTAATAAAATTAAATTCCTGGCATCATCACTCTCAAAAGCTGTAATTACAAGCTCCAAGTCGTGAAACCTGTTAAGTAGCTAATCAGCAAAAAGCTGCTCACCCAGCACTAGTAAAGCATCAGGGCTCGACCAGAAGCAGGCCAAGCAGGACACAAACAAGTCACTTGCTGGAAAGAACAGCATTATGCAAGTTTCCAGTACACACTTTCCTACAATATGCTGATTATCAAAAATATGGAACTTAAGCCAGAAAAATAATCTCAACACATAAATTACATGGAAGTTGTGGGAAAAGCCTGGAGCAACACACAGGGGATGGAAAAATCCATTGCTACTCTAACTACGGTAGCACAAGAGTGCCTTTTTTCTTCTTATTCTTTTAACACTAGGAATTGTGACTTTGAATAAAGAGAACTTGTATGCAGTAACTGGCAGGTTAATATTAAATCCACTCCACCATATGGTCAGTTGATTTTCCCTGGTTACCTGTTTATAGCTAATAAAACAGCATGCTAATTTGGTAGCCTCTTTGCATTAAACCCACCTCTCAAAAAACAAAGTAAAGTAAGAAAAGTTTATAGAGAAAAAAAAGTCATAATCCTATTCACTACTCAGGCTCCTCACAGCATCAGCAGGAGAAAAAAAAAAACAGAGACTGGGAAGAGAGGGCTCATGCATTTGAGGACAGCCATTGCTTCATCAGAACATGTGCCATGAGCTTTTTCTGGCAGTGAAGCAGTTAAAACTGCCTGGAATGTTACCAACGCTGTTGGGAAGAGGAGGGTACTTCAACCACTCCATAAAATGGCACACACATGGATCACTCAAGAGATGAGAGGGACTTCGGAGGTCTAGGCTGATGGAGGTTTGGTCAAATAAAATAACATGAACGTCACTCTGAACCAGCATTAGGAGGAGAGGGAAGAATCCAAACATCTTGTCAGCCTTGAAAAACAACACTTCATCTGCTCTTATTCCATACCACCTGCAGCTGCTGCCATACCTCAAGGTGTACCCTGGAAATTACCCTTCCTGCCAGACTCAAACACTGCACTACCCTGTATACACTGCTGAACTACCAGCTGCAGAGCAGAATCTCAAACTGCCTCACCAAAAAGCAGAAACAAGAGACATTAGTGAGATACAGTGCTACACAGTATTACTGTAGGAGCCTGAAAAATATACCCCCTCCTTTCTCTCTGCCCAGACACAGACTGAAAAAACATAACAAAAATCTGGATTTCCACTACACAGGTTAACAAAGTGAAGAGAGATGGCAGTGAAAGGCAAGGAATGCCAACACTCCTCTGGAGATGATAGCTGGTTGGTCTGATGATGGACTTCACTCCTCCAACCTCTCATTAAGCAATTGTTGGATTCTAGTCTGTGCTCAATTAATTTTCTTTTACAATTGAGTGAAGGCAAACACCTTCAATATGCAATTCATACCACCCATCTTTGGCTGAGATGACCACAAGGAAACTATACCAGCCACCCTTGGGTGCAGCAATGTGAAACTGTCCCAGATGAAGGGACACCCTGAATCACCCACTTAAGACTTATCTGTAGCCAGAGAAACCATGACAAATGTTCCTTCCACTATCACAAAAAAATAATAATTTAAACATCCCCAAAGTAAAGCATACTGACTGCTGACCAGTCACTTTGGGCCAAAGTGGATGTAGCAAGTCGTGCTTGCCTTGTGGCGACTTTGTGGCTGCAGCAGTCTCCATGAGCCTGCTGGAACGTACGAAAAGCAACGGCCCAGTGACACAGCCAGCATCACAGAGCTGCAACAAGGTTCACTTCTTGTTCTGACTGCAGCAGGAGGGACTAAGTGTACAAGGGCAATTAATTAGTTTCGCCTGGTGGCAGGTCAGGCAAGGCCCCAAACCAGGCTTTACACGTTCATCTCGCTGATGGAGCAGATGCTAAAAACAGAACAAGCCACAGCCTCCAAAGAAAAACTGGCATCACAGAGTCTTGCTGCCTTCGGCTTTTTTAGGAATTGTCTTTTTTAGGAACTTTTCATCTCAAATGGGTTTGTTGCTCTTTACGTGGACTCTGGGTATAGGGTTTCCGACATTTTTAAACTTTTGTTATGTCCATTCCAGTAAGTACTTTAAAAAGAAAATTCTACCCAAGGCTGGAGTCAGCTGTACCAAAACTTGCTTTTCTTCTTGGTTTTATTTTAACAGCAGCTTACCAAGAATAACCAGGAGAACTCTCCCTTGGGAACAATGAAACTGCACTGAACTAACCTAACACCCACGAACCTCCAGCACTCTTCTGCAAAACCATGTCTTGAAGCTTAAATGAGGAATCTTTGGGAAGAGAAATGAAAACTAATGTATTTTTCAAGCTTAGATTTGAATTCTTGCAGATGGCTTGGAACACCTACTTGTTCAGTATCAAAAAGACAGCAGTGCCTTTTGTAAAAGCTTCAAATGAAAATTTAGAGTTAAACTAAAAAATTATCACATACTGTAGGTGAACACAAGTTATTATGATTTCCCAGATCTCCTCCTTTTCTATCTTCTCCCAGATATCCTCACGCAACCAACACTTACTGGAAAAAATGTTCAGCAGAAGAAGAGGCATGGTTAGCCACACAAAACTTCAGGTCTTTCATTTTGTTGAATTTTGGGTTCATGGCATTATCTAACACTAAATGCATGACATTTTTGCTCTGTACCTTAAGTCCCTGCACTGAACCAGCCCCTGGTCCTTGTTAGCTCATGGCACATACGGAACCCAGAGACATCAACATCAGTTTTTATCAGGCTTTTGCAAAGTTGTTATTTACTGAATTCAGCTCAGTGAATACTTACCTTTATAGACAAATCAGATTCAGTAAGGCCTTGAAATCAGCATTGGAAGTGCAACACAGTAACAATGATGGCATTAATGCATAGATACTTTAATTGCTGTTTTAATGATACATCACATCTACTGAAGCTTTTAAAGACGTTTTTATTACGGTTTTATAAATTTTTATAAAACCACCAAAGCACTTTGAAGAACCATGCTTTCTTGTGTAATACATAAAACTAATTTCATACTGTGCTTCTGAAAGTCTATCATGGTGTTTCTCAAGTTATTTTACAGATGGCACATTTAAAAAAAGACAATGGAAGCATGAATTTCTAGTGACTGCAATGCAACAAGGCATCCAAACCAAGATGTTTCATTACAACTAAGTTAAAGTGTGAGTGCATTATGTAATAAACAATAGCAGTTTGGTCATTTAGTCTGAATTCTGTTTACAACAAAACTAGCATTTGTGCTTCACAACCTAAGATCCCATAATATAAACATAAGTTCTCTGCTGTAAAATTCCCAGCAAATGACTGTCCAAAAAGAAAAACGTATCTAAAGCAGGAGACCAAATCTACTCACTTTCCTCGAGAATTGCTATATTTAAGACTAATGTGACATACCAGACACAATAAGGCACAATGGGTGGTACAAACAAATGAATACAGTTGTCCATGAAACTTCTTCTCTTTCACAAATACTAAAATATGTACCGCTCAAGATAAATTTTCTTTTAAAAATGAAATACATCATCTTGTTATGAAAGTCCTATACAAAAATTTAAAATTTACACCATCTGAGCTGCCAAAAAAATAAAAAAGTGTATCGATTTCCCACAAAACTATATTTCTCACCAGCACATCCAGCCACTGGGAAGAAGATATCCCAGCACCCTGGAAAAGAAAAGCATAATTTCCCCTGTGTTTAAGACAAAAATATTGTATTCTGCATACAGTAGTGTATTAAACTTAAAAAAGCCTAGGACTATTCAAATTACAATATTGATTTGGGAATTATTGGTGCACTGCCTGGATGAAATAAGGCACTTTCTTCCAGCGGGCCGCACTTTTCACGTGTATGGAGACGATGAATCAGGTTCTGGTTAAAAACAAAAAGGGGCTCAGTGAGGTCCCAGGAGACGACAGGAACATTTCAACAGCAGGGGAAGACACAGGAGGTAAAACCTGGAGATGCAACTCTACACGGAAGTGGTCACTCTGTCAATGGCATTATTGACCTCGTTTTTGTTTGAATCCAGTCCTTTAGCAGCATTCATATCATTCCGTAAATTCTCCACTGTCTTTTTCATGTTCTTTAATTCTCCAGGGTGTGGAGTGGCTCGCCTTAGAAGTGTTCTCTAAAAATAAACAGCGCAATAAGTGGTTTTGCCTTTGTCTCTCTGCAAAAACAACATGTACTTTCAAGGCTTCAGCATTCACATACCAAATACTAATATCCATTTTTCCTTTTTTCCCCCCTTTTCCTTTTCAAACTATGATGCTCTGTGCTGAGCATTACTTTAAAAGCTGCTTGTTTATGAAGAGAGGGAAAGAAGTTTTAAGAAGTCTCTAAGAGCAAATTTTGTCCTCTTTTGGACTACTAATCTGAAAGCCACTCAAGTGAAGTACAATTACAAGTAATGAAGATTCTTTCATAACTATACTTGGGGATTTTTCTCTCCCCAAAACCATATAAGTGATTTAAGATCACACTTAGAACATTCATCTGATTTTGAAAGAATCCCACAAGATCTCTTTACAGCTTTGAACAGTGTTTGTGTGGAGCTCCATTTGCCTTTCAACCCCACCACAATGTCTGGTTCTCTGGTTAATTGAGAACAAGCACCTTGAGAGGAAGAGGGAGTATTTCTCTCCCACCTCAGACACAGGAACGTATATATGTCATTGTGCTGAAACCTTTACAAGGAAAACAAGATTCACAAAAACCCAAGTTAGCCCCCAGGCTGGAGACCAAGAGAACAGCACAAATACAAAGTACATATAACACACGTATACATGCAATTACTTTTTAGTGGCATGCATGTAAACTGTGCAGAGTACAGCAGAACTGATGACCCACAAGTGGGTGCTTTGGTCAAGACTGCTTTGGAAATCTGCCTGCCCTTCTCCTCAGGAAGATCAAACTTTTTTCCCCTAGGAAGGTTCTTGCCTCAAATTAGGCAAATCAAGCACTTATCTTCAACCCTTGAGCCCTCACTACTCCATGGACACGCTGGGATTGGGCACGGCTGTTAAGCAGCATCACTCTGAATTCCCTATCAGTCAGAGAACCATGCCTGTTAGGAGATGTTTTGTTTCTGCTGCTTTAGAGTAAGCAACTACCTTGCTGGTTCATTTCCAAACTAAAGTAAGAGTTTTTATAGTCACTTTTTAAACTAAAACAATCCAGACAGTGCCCTGAAGTATCTCAAGCTGAGATCTAATGAGGACCACCAGTAACATTTTAGAGCATCAGAGAAGCACGGTGAAAACGTGACTGAAGCAGTGTTAATCTTTACAAGGAGTTTTAATTGTTAATAAAAGCTAGTAAAACTACAGATCATGTTGTGTTTTGGTCTTCAGGATATGCAGAGCCCAACTTAATGGAGAGGTCTTGTAAGTACAGTGACAGATGTTCCCATATCCTTTGTTTAAGTGGGAAACTAATGAGCAACATTCCTGCTGCTTATGGACACAATGGTTGGTTCAATGCAAATGGTGGAGTTCAAAAAAGAATAAAAGAATGAGAGAGAGTAAGAAAGAGTTAGAAAATAGAAATAGGATAGATAGGAAATAGAAATTAGAGAGACAAACAGTAGCAAACTTAATGGAGACACATGCCAGAGTGCTGGAATCCTAAATTAGACCCTATACACTTTAAGGCAGCAAAGCTTCACAGAAGCAGAGAAAGATCGTATCTTCTTTCTGGAAAGAAAACATCCTGAGCAGACAGAGGAAAACAAAGCAAAACAGAAGACTGTCCTGCATCAGAATACAGAAGTTATATTCAAAGCAGAAAAAACAAAGGCATTTAAAGTCAACATAAAAAGTTTCAGCAGCCAACATGAACAGTTTCTTCTCCACATGTACGTACAAAGCACGCAGTCCAAGCTGAAATATTTACAGCAAGAATGCTCAGAGACTTTTTATACTTCTGCATTAATGTCAGAGTGTCTGGAGGTATCCAAAAGCTTGGAAAACATACCATTTCATTTTCCTCTTCATCTTTTTCATCTTCTAAGAAGCGAATTGCACTGACTCTGTTCACTGCCCGCTCATTCCATGTTTCATCTGACATTTCATTTACCAAACTCTCCAATGCACCACATCGTGGTAGGTTATCTGTGACAACAGGAAAATGTCACTCAAAATTCACAGCAACGTGCACGTGAGGTCACACAATCAACATGCTATATTGTTCATAATTGCAATATCTGAACAATCACTCATCCAATACCTTCCAGTGGCTATTTTTACTGTTTTTGGAAGAAAACAGAACTTGCATTAGTTTTCTGTTATCAAACACTAAATGGTTTCTGTATAAATTAGGTATTTTTGTACTTGGACTGTTTCAGACTTTTAGAGTACTGCTTATGTAATTTAATATGCTTGCCACTATACCTGCTTTTCTTGTGGAACATGGCTGCCAGCTGACATTAGCCAGTTCCCTAAATGGCATTCCATAACACAGGATCATTAACTAAGCTCATCCTTTCAGTATTGCTAGGCATACACCTCCAACAATCTAAATTCCAAGCCATGAGATTCACCTGGAGAGGACGAAATCTAATTTCTAGTAGTAAGGCCTTTAGACAAAGTCAAGTCAACCTCTGTTACTCTTCTTGAACTAGCTTAATCCTCTCTAATTCTAAATGGCTTCATTCATATATTTTCTTAAATTCTTAACTATTCTTAAAATCCAGAAGCTGAAAACAGAGACATTTCTCCTAAAACAGTAAACAGTACTCCTACTGTTTTAATGGTTTCTATTTGCTCCAGCCATACATGATTGAAACTCTGGAATTAAGTCTGGGTACCTACAACACAGATACCCACAGCTGAACTCTTTTCTTCAGGCCCCTTTGTACTCAGTGGAGAAGAATCCACATGATTTTCTTTTAAAAGTCCATTCTTGGATGAGATAAATTACTCTGCAGTCATTACAGAAGAAATCTAAATATTAGCTCAGATGAATCCCCCTGAATGTTCACACACAGCTTTAAAAGCTTGAGGACAAAAAACATTCAGAAGTTACTGGAGCAGCAACACAGCCAATAAAAGAGTTTATGGTTCCACCTGGCCCAGAGGCAAGTTTCATCACAAAAGGGAAAAGCAACTAATACTGCAATTCTACACTTGTTAATGAATATAATAAAGATACTGTACAGCACCTTTGCCTGAAAGAAAATTAGCTTGCTAAAAAGTAACAAGTCCACTATTTGCTAGGCAATTTATTTTGCTGGTAAAGAGACTGCAGTTGGAAAGCCACCATTTTTCCATATAAGATGTATAATCAATGTACATAAATATGGACACCACTACTGGGCCCACTGGCAAGCCTCAAAAGAGTGATATGAGTAATTCTTTTTCTTCCAGATCTGTATTTTATTTATTGTAGCTGCTGTTCACTGTATTTTCAATAACACCCAGTGCCAAGTTTTCAAGTCTTCTGAAGACTAGTAGGATAATAGAAAAAAAAAGTTGAAAATTCAAGCAGAACTTTGCCACTTTGCTCATTAGAGCTTAATGCATGTTTTACAAACCTTTATGGGCCAAGTCAGTAAACAAAGAAGTCATACTTCCATACATAATGAAAAGCTGACTCTAGGCACTTACCTTGGCAACCAGGCTCAGAAGGCATTTGAGGAAGTAACACACATGTTAAAATCTTTTCTCCTGTTTCAGGGTCTGTGTCAGTCTGAAATGTCAGCAGAGGTTGTGACTGGTTATCAGACAACCACAAAGCCTTCAGCTTTAAGGTAGTCAGTGAAATGGGAAGATACGTCAGCCTAGTTCAAAAAAGCAAAGTAAAAAGTCAGGGCAATCCCTGGAAGACTGAACAGATGCTCATGAAGTCAACTCAAGTATACATTGCTGAGTTGGAACTAACAGGATTGAAATTAATGTCTCTAATAGAAGGCATTGCAGTTGTCATCAATTCCAACTACTCTGTTCTTAAAAAAAAACAAAACAAACCTGCAGCTTAACTTTATTGTAATTTCATAATCCTCTGAAGCTGAGTAACAGGTAGAACTATGCTGAGCTTTCTCTACTGCAGCAAAGTGACCTGGAAGGCAGGCAGCTGCTTCCTGTCAGCAGCTGTACATGTAAACAGCAGCCAGAACAGAAATACATAAATGTCTGTGAGACAATTATATTGCATAGATGAGACGCCATTCGCTTTTCTTCTGGTTTTTGTTTTTATTTTCATTTAACTTCCTGCTAAGGAACTGAACTAATTTGCTGGTTTATGCTTTAACCCATTCATTTTTGCATGCTGATGTTTGTAGCACTAAGATTCACGAGAAGCTGCAAGGTCAAAGTGGCTTTCCTTGTTACTCACACCCTATTGTGAAGATAAAACACTCAGTATGGGCACCACGTGACATTACAGCTTGGCAGCTTCACCTGAAGCTCTACCCATCGCCTAGATTCTCAGTTTTAATTCAGAAATATATGAATCCAGAAGGTCTTATTTAAAAATCCAATCTCTTCCTCAGGGTCAAAGTAATCCAAAAATCACACTTGTGACAACACACAATTTATGTTACTTTTGGCCCTGGGGGAAGACTACTTCGACAATTTCAACAGTAACACTTAACATGGATGTCATAACTGGCTTTTTATTACTCTGTTCTTAGACATAGCATCTTTTGCTTTCAGAAAGAATTAAGTAAACACAGCAAAAGAACATGAAAATACAAACATCTCTTGCCTGTTTCCAGCAACATCCAGGACATGAAGTTCAGTGGCCTGTGAAATTTCAGAGGGAATTCGAGATAATCTGTTGTCACGTACAGAAAAGACGTTAAGACTGCAGCAGCCCCCAACCTACATTTGAGAAGAGGGGGAAAAAAAAAAAGCAAGTCTGGTTTTGTTGCACTACCACAGTTTAACGAAGGCATGCAGTACGGGTCACAGAGTGTGTCACAGCACATTCAAGTTACAATGCCTGCCAGACACTTCCCCCAGAGTACAGACGGCAAACAAGTGTTAGCGTCAAAGTCTGATCTAAAGCAAGTCTGTAGGAGCAGTCTCTTGAACATCTGTATCTGCAAATAATGGATATCTTTACATATAGGTCACATTCTAGCTACATTTCAGAGCTTTCCACACCCAGAAGAAACCAGTAACTACACAGAAGCTACTCTGTGCCCAACATTCACAGAAAACCCGACACACAACTTTTTCTAGCTCTACATTTTACATATTAATTCATTCTTTCCTCATGGCAACTCTATATCCAAGTAAGTTAAATGGGGCTTGAAGCAAGGCAAAATACTAAATACTAAATCAACTCCCAAAAGTTGTTGAGTCCACAAAGATTAATGAAGAGTTCACAAGAAGCAGAAGACTGAGTAAAATCTTTGATGCCCTGATTCATTAGAAGCACCTAATTTCAACAATTCCCACATGAACTGGCCTTCTTTAATCTATTTTAATCTAATATCCTCTGTCTCTATCAATTTAACCAAATATAAGCATTTACATTCTCAAGCTAATTAGTTTTTTGGGTGCAAAGATGGGATTTTTCAGTTTTACCTTTAAAAATCTACATTTTGCTGTTTTCAGAAAAAAGAAAACCCCCCACCATTTGATTAAAAAAACATCATTCCAACTTTATGTACCAGAGGGAAATTCTATAAACAGAAAGATTATTAGTTGTAGCAACTCAGAAGCTGCTTCAAGTAACTCCTTGTTCCTATTAACAAAGGAAACTTACCTTTGCCTATTATTCAGTTTCAAAAAGCACTGCTGTTTGTTTGCCAGTTCCAAAACTCACCGTAAGAAAGGGAAAAATTATTTTTCTTTTCTTACTCCAAGTAACAGAGGCAAAATATCCCAATGCCATTTGAAGCTTGCAAGTTAAGCAGACTTAGAACCTAATTATAGAGTCCAAACTAAACACAGTGGAAAATCTCAGTTCAAAAATTAGAGGACATCTACAGTGACATACATCTAAGAAGGTTCTTCTCTGTAGCCAATATGTAACTACACCTTGGCCAGGAGTCCCCAAAACTCAGCTGAATTCATTGTGTTCTTGTTAACTGTCAGTTGTGTCTTTGCAAAAGCCACAATTCAGTCCAAACTCAAGACTGAGATTATAGAAAATAGCACAAAATATTTTAACTAGTCAAAGGAAAAATAGTGTTGATTTAACCTAGCTATCTACTGAGAAAAAGCCACTTTCAAAGGATGCAACTGTGACTCACAAAATAAAACAAATGGAGCATTTACATCCCACTCACCTTCCTTTGTATCCTAAATGCTTTTTAATGGAAGAAAACAGCAATCAGCTGCTCAAGGCTTCTGATTCACAAGCTATTGACAGCAGAAAGTCAAAGTGCTACATTCTTGACAAAACAAAATCTGTGATATTTCCCTTAAATCACTGCACTCTTAAGATGCAGCTATTTCACAAGATAATCAGTTTTCCCAGCCCTGTGTGTACAACAGAAGCACGAACCTTGCAAGCCATTTTACCTTGTGAATCGAAGCCCTTAGAAACCAGCACTCAAATAGTCAGCAAACATTTCTTGGTTCAAGAATTCTGCTATTCACTTTAAAGCGTGTATAAATTCTTGAATAATGTGCCTTCACACGTTCACAGAACACAGTGTGCTATTAAAAAATATATATACACACTAACAGCCTAATTGGTGTTTCTAACATGAGGAGCCGTGAAAAGCAAGAAATACAATTAGGGAATGTTGATGAGCTGGCAAGTGATGCCCTCAGTGTACACAAAGTGTTCCCTTTTCATGAATGAAGTTTGCATTACTCAGTCTTGGAGCATGGAGATCCAAACAGGTTAGCCAAACAAAGTGAAGCCATGCAGCCCTGATGAGACCAAAATTTCTATACTTTTGACAATGGAAAAATGCAGCAGTGGAATCAGGACAGCCTGAGTCATCATGCATTTAAAGCAGTTTAATGAAAGGTTATAGCAGAACCATGGACTGAAGAATACTTACAGGGTTATCAATTTACCTGACCCATAATTTTCCAAGCGGCTAACAATTAAGAAAATACAAGAGATGTTCAATTTATTTTTCTTTATCCATACTGGACAAGAGCATGCCAACAAATGGAGACAGAACATACATTCTTCTACTGCCAAAGAGGGTTGCAACTCCTAAATCATTTAAACTTCAGTTAATTTAACTTTGCTCTCTATCAGTCAACAGGATGCTGTTCAAAGGTTTTGTTTCATTTAATGGTAGTGAAGACCTTTTATCTTAATAGGGTAATAGGGTAGATAAAAAAGAGACACCGAATTTTTTTCATGAAATTGTTTTTAGAAAATGCAGACAGCATTTAACGAGCAGCATTGAGTGAGATGCCACAAAGAAAAAAAAGACAAGCTGACAGTTAAAAATCAAATTAAATCTTTGTCATTTCAAACAAAGATGGCACCCATCTAGCAGTACAGAAAGGCATCAGGTCCAATGCTTGGATACCTACACATGAAGCTGTACCACGGAGGCACAGTGCACACACTGTGTGACATGCGGAAAGGGACACGCTGCTGTGGCCACCACGAAGTAACACGGTATCAGCACATCCCTGGTTTGGCCCAGAGTGGTTAACTGAGGAAGAGCCATGCTTTCCAAGGGTCACATGCTCACAACAAACTGTGCCAAACCACCACATATGCACCAAGGACACAACTGAGGCCACAAGCCCATTCACCAGTTAAGCACACACTTCATTTCCAGCAGCCTTCACTTAGTGGGGACAAGCATGTGCTTAGTTCTAGGCAGGTGGGCAACTGTTCCAAGGACTGGAGGCTTAAAGAAGTCCTCACATTCTTCTGTAGTGAGCAGGACACCAGGAAAAGATCTCACGTGAGTTGTGCATGCCTAAGTCATACTCCTGAGACTTAGTTCATTTTAGCAACTTTAGTTTATGGGTTACTGACTTGTTACATCACGCCAACGCCAAAGAACAGTGAGCCTAGATAAAAACCAAAAGGAAAACCACAAAAACAAAGCCCACACGTCAGTCAGGCAGTAAATGGTCATTATTATGAAGTGCTAATTTTAAGATCATTGATACTATGAAGATGGAATAAAACTTCATATTTGCATCCAGGTGGGCTTGATTGAGAGGACGACTGTTACTAGGAGGCCTCTGGATTCCACACAAAACTTTAACCCTTTAAATCCTTTAACTTTAATGGATGATCTTATTGCTCTTCAATCTCAGTCTAAGGCTCATCTTTCTAACAGCTTCCTCATTCTGAGAAGCAGTAAGGCTTGGACAAACATAGGATGTCAGTTCAGTTGCTAAAACTCCCCTCTATGTTCTCATCAAGACCAGCATTTAGCACTTCACCCTTTTTTGCCATTCATATGTCCACTACTAGTCCATCTCAGACAGTCCTCCAGAACTGCAAGTCTTAACAGAATGCTGCTCTACTGGTGTTTCTGATGACTCTAAAGTAGATCAGTTTAGTACTCAAAAGCTATGAATCAGTTCTGCTGTCATTTACCAGTTAGCATCTTTCACGCAGCCAGAAGCAATGCAAAAAAATTCACATTATGACACGTACTGTAATGATTAGTCTTCAGTTGTCATGTGAATAGCTAAAAGTCCAGTGACACACCTCTTTTATTCACCTCTCAAACCAGCTGTCAGCATCAAAAACTCTCACAGACTTATACAAGTCTGATAAATATAGTGGCAATTTAAACACAGCTCCTCCTGTGTTGTAAAATCTTTTTCCAGAGTGTCATATCCAAAATTTTGCTTGGGTTCAAAGTAAATAAAGTCAGAATTTTCCTTGGCTCCACATAAGGTATACTAATTCTTTAACTGCAACCAGAGAATACATTTAGGAGTGGAAAAAAACGCCCAATTCATTATTATTAACTATTATTCTGTTGTTATCATTAACTTCAAATTGGCTAGGAAAATCTTCAGCAATCTCACTTCAACACCTCCTGCACCACTGATGAATGGTAGGAGAGGAGCTCACCGAGACAGCTTCTCAGCCCTCAGATGCAAGACAAGTTTTCCTGCACTTTTCCTTAATGCCCTTTTTTTTTAGCTCTGAGACACATATACTTCTATGCAAATGAGAAAAGGGAGAGGACATTAAAAGTTAAAATCAGAAAAAACAAAGTGGTCCTAACTTGTTTTAAAAAAGTAAAATTTTAAAAAGCACAGTTATTGCAAAAACAAAAAAAATCCCTGTGGTTTTACCTAATGGAGTAACAATTCTCACAATATACCTCAGAGACAGGAAGGACACATTACCAGATCTCTGCAGGTTGTAAAGGCTCATTAACAAAAGCATATAAACTGGAAAACATTCCAAGGAGGTTATTTATGCAAGTGCCAAAATCAACACACCAGTTTCATCAGCGTTCCTGTGCCAGGGTGGGATTTCAATACCAAAGAGTCACCAGGCAGGTCTTTCAAGTTTAAGAGGAAAAACGTTTGTAACTATGAACAGGTTTAGACATTCTCAGTTCTTGCTGAATTCTGTTTCACCACTTCAGTCAGAGAGGGACTAAGCTGCAAAATGAGATACTGCAGATGAAATCTGTCAGTGACTTAAGCCATTCAGCTCTTCCACATTTTACCTTTATCAGCACACAATACAGAAGAACCTTTGAACCAGGAAACTTTGAAGGTGTATTTGCATACAAACTCCTCAATAATCCCAAGTCAAGAAATTTTACACCAAAAGATAAAGAATGGTTTTACAAGTGTGCCTTGAAGCAATCTTACATGTAATGGTTTAACACACTGACTCAAAATTCAATCCTCTTAAACTGTTGACAAAACAAAATCAAATCAACATCCTTCTATCCCCCTCCCCAAAAAAACACCAAGAAAACACACATCAGACTATCTGGAACTCAGATCATCTCACTAGGCTACATTAGAGCAGGCACATAATTTCCACCATCCTATCTCTAGAAGTAGTCTTTGCTATGGGAATAATTCTGGGTGAAACGACAGCGACACCAAGCAGATACAGCATTGGGTACATGCACTCTTCTCTCTAGGTGAATTCCACTTTTTCTACACACATTACAAGACTGTGTCTCTATCCCTCTCCAAAAGAAACCAGTAACAGCCTCTCCCACAACCATTTTTTATCGGGATGAAGACCACAAATGCGCAGCTGCGCTGGCACTCTGTAAGGCAGAGAAAGAATGAAAGAGGTAAGAAAAACACATAAAGGAAAACAGGGAAAGATACTGAGGGAAAATATCTGCAGTGTATACTTCTGCACCCAACTCTGCTCTGTGAAGGGGGAACCAGTGTACAAGTATTAATTTTGTAGTGCAAAGGTCCAAGACCCCAGTCTTGGCCATACTGTCTCAGGAAACATCTTAAACAACATAGAGGAGGCAGGAGTGTTGAAAATTACTTCTGTCAGAAGCTTGTGCCTGGCTTTAAATCTCAGTCAGTCAGTTTAGGATGAAAATAAACAGAAAACATAGTATACTTTCTGATGTCAAGCAGAGCCTTCCAACAGACAGAAAAAAAGTAACACATTTTTCTGTCCTACCTAAGTGTGCTACCAATGCATATTGTGTTATTTTTTTTCCAAGTCAGTAATGATGAGAACAAAACTGGAAATTGATCACTTCACCCAAAACACCGAACTGTTCCTCCCTGCCATCCAAAGGGAAACTCGGAATTGGAATCTTTGCCACTATCAGCCCCCTAAAACTGCTCCTGTGCTTTGTATAACAGCAAACAGTACTTGTTATACCTGTGCACTCAGTTTACGTAGAACAAGTTTCTTTTAACGCTATGAAATGTGACTCTTCACTTAATTCCTCTGAATTTTAAACAGAAAACCTGTACTATGAAATCTTCATGTTTGGTTTAAAGCCAAATGCTGCTAGTTAAGAAAAATAATATACCAAGAAAATGCAGCTCCAGGAATAGATGGAACCCATGCAGAGAGTAGCAGATTCCTTTGTTTTTGAAACTGCCATTTCAGCACTGTAAGAAGGCATTCTAAAACACTCAGGGAAAAATGTATACTGCACAGCCTAAGCCTAAGGAATTCAAACTGAAACTTGAAAAACTGAAACTGAGAAGTCTTAGCTAGGCAGTAGGTTCTGCAATACACGCATATTAACAGTATTTTCGAGGCACACAATTGCCATCAGTTGTTTATGCTTTCTATTTGTAACATTACGAGCTCGGAATTCAAATGCACTGATCAAGAGTGAGATGACCCTGCAGTTACAGAAGGGCTGACTTCCCTTAAAATTAAATAATAAAAAACTAAATATTGGCAGAGCAAAACATAAAATCTTACATTGCATGTAATTTCAAAGCATTTGTTCTAATGAGACAGACACGTTGGTGTGGACATCTTTAAAGGAAAAATAAAAACTCTATTTCAAAGTCAAACTGATAGGGAGCCAAAGAGCTCTGCTTCCTGTTTCCCTGCCAAGCTCCCTTGGGAACCACCCTCTCCTATTTTTACGTCCTGGACTTCCATAACTCTCCAGCTCACCTCATTCCAGCCACCACCTTCCATTTCCTCATTATTCACCTTCTCCAAAAGGCTCATCCCTGTCTTCATTCCACTTCTGTGCAGGTGTCCCCCTCCCTCCCTCATGTGCCCTGATGTTCTCTAGACACATTACTCACTTCACCCTTGCATATTCCCCAACTCCTTCACTGACTGAGCAGTACATTTCACCTCTGACAAACGTTGTTGGTTCCAAGTCTTCAGTATCTTGCTCCGTATTAATCCCTCTATGGTTCTGCACTGAGCTCCTGACCCCGCTATATCTGATCCCACTACACCCCCAGACACACTGCATATTCACCCTGCTTTACCTGCTTCTGCAGCTGAGCCTTCTCCTCTTGCCTGCTCCTGTCCCTGCTTCTTCCAAGCCACACTGACTGCCCTTATGCACCACCTCCAATATCACATATTCCATTTACTGAGAAAAGTGCTTAAACACTGCACAAGCTACTAATTACCAATAAACTCTACCACTAAAACCTTCCATGGAAAACTCAGAATAATTCTGCCCAAAGGTGGAGTAGACATAAAATTGCACAAGTCTCAAGTACAGGTATTTTAGTGAAGAACATCATCTGCTGAATGAGCACAAGATCAGGAAGATATTAAGCTATTGGAGAGCAACGAAGATGGTGAAGGGCCTTGAGGGGAAGCTGTATGAGGAGGGGCTGAGGTCACTTGGTCTGTTCAGCCTGGAGGAGACTGAGGAGAGACCTCACTGCAGTTACAGCTTCTTGTGAGGGGAAGAGGAAGGACAGGCACTGATCCCTTCTCTGTGCTGAACAGGGACAGGACCTGAGGGAATGGGCTGAAGTGCCAGGGGAAGTTTAGGCTGGATATTAGAAAAAGGTTTTTCACCCAGGGTGGCTGGGCACTGGAACAGGCTCCCCAGGGAAGTGGTCACAGCACCAAACCTGGCAGAGTTCAGGAAGTGTTTGGACAATGCTCTCAGGCACATGGGGTGACTCTTGGGGTGTCCTGTGCAGGGCCAGGAGGTGGGCTCCTGATGGGTTCCTTCCAACTCAGCATGTCTTATGATGAAAACTGTTATCACACACCAACCCAAACAGTTTTCCCAGGCTCTTGCCTCTTGCTAGCCATCATGCAACCTCTATCTGGGTAAGCTCTGTCACAATTGTCTGTTCAGAACCAGAAGCACCACAGCAGAGAAGACACTGCTCTGCTAGAAAAGCTGCAGTACTCACATGTGTCCCCCCTCACCTTCCCTAGATTAGGTGACTGGCCTGTGGCAGTTCAGAGCCAAGACACTTGAATTGTTGCTGCCAGTGCCACAGCACCATCCTCTGCCCCTGCTTGATCCCTCTTCTTCAGACAATCAGCTCTCCCCCCATTTCCCTGCCACTTCACTTCCTTCTCATACCTCCTTCTTGAGCTATGTCCAAGCTCCATAAGGAAGTGAGCCAGAGCTGATACTCTCTCAATTTCCATCCATCAGCTGTCACCTGAGTACATAACCCTCCTGCTCCTTAGGTGACTGAAAGTGGAGAACAGAAGCTCAGAGCCACATGTTAGATAGGAAAATTAAGAGGGAGAATTACTTGGATAAAAATTACAGAGAAAAACTAATACAAACAAAACCAACTCACAGCCCCATGCTCCAATCACAGGATGCTGCTTTCCCAATTTCTTTTCACAATTTACTGCTGAACTAAACTTGTAAAGTCTTCATTATATTTAGTTTCACCACACAAACTCCAGCCTCATTTCAACCCACATACTGTTACAATAGACAAGAAGTCCTAATGCTCATAGCTGTAAAGTTTGAGGTATCTTGGTCACATCAGGTCCTCATACTTAAGGGCAAAAGTAGTCCAGAGATCCAGACTACTACTGCTTTGGACTATTACTACAAATGTAGTCCAAAGACTGTCAGGACAGTCACTGAGCCACTTTTCAGAGTATGAAACGTTCCCTTTGATATTGGTCACAGGAGTGAGGTGAGGAAGAGTGTGGCAGAAGTTTCATACTACATGCAGAAGAGACATACTGGTGTTGCATTCACCCTACCAGAATTCCGAGTCTTCAAACGGTGCGAGACCTGACATCCACACTGGGAATTACCAGTTAGAAGCTAATTAGACCCAAGTTAGTCACAAGCTAGTTAGATCCAAGTCTTTTTGTTGAACTACAAAGACATTTTGCACTTCCAAGCCACCAAATCACTACAGTTCAGATCTAGTGGACAAGTTTCTGGTTGTGATCAGTTTGGAACGCATACCCACGGGATCAAAGCTGCCTGATACTTCTTGTAGGCATTTGAAATCAAGAGTTTTCTGTTTCTACAATCTCATCTGCACAAAACTTACCTCTTTGGGCAAAGATGTTAATTTGTTTCTATCAGCATTCAAATTGTTCAGCTTCTTTAGTTTTCCAATGCTCTTTGGCAATGACTGTGCCAACAAAAACAAAACAATATACAAACAGAATTCATAAATACATAGAGTCAGGAAAAACCACTTAACTCACTTTTAAAATTAATTAACAAGTCTGATCCACTTTCAAAATTGAAGTGCAATTAATCCTTATTACTGCCAGACTTTCCAAAGAAGATCCAAAGGTTTATATTGCAGAACAAGGGTCTAGAAATGTCAGTTTCCAACACAAATTCACTTCATTAATTATCTCTGCACTACGACAACAGACACACAACAGCTGTGTACAGAATACATGTATTCAGTATACAGTATGTAGGATGTATTTTCTAACTTTACACTCCCAAAATTGCTCCTCCTTAGCTATCCCCTAACTCAGGTGCTATGAACTGACTGTTGGAGAGGCATCTTCTTAACAGTCCTAAGCTTCTAACTCAACCGAGTACCAACTGAGTTTAAGGAATGCTCAAACCTAGATTATTTAAAGATAGCTACTCTCCAAGTTCCAGTGTCACATGAAGTTTCAAAATAATGGAAGGAAACACTGAACAGAGAGAATTCTGAGATTTTATTTTAATTGACCACGTATGATATTGAATACCCGGCTAGAGCAGATCAGCAGAGCAAGGAGCAGTACAAGCTCTGCAGTGCTCAGGGCTTCTATTCAGTTCCAGCAAGACTGATCTAGATAATGCACAGCAAAAACTGGCCACAATGCAATACAGCACAAACCTCCCATGAAAAACACAATGAAGTAAGTGATACCTGCACTCCACACGCTCCAATTCTCTCACTGGTCATGAAAGACTCAAGTGTGAATATGTAATTGCTTAAGCATTTGAAGGGTGGATCGTTACTACACACAACTTGATCTCCAGCATTCATTTAACAGGTAAGAAATAAGAAGCATTTAAAGAAAACACACTACTTAGCTGTAGCAAGGGTGAGTAACCTAATGAGCTGAGTGATTCAGCATTTAACAGCAGGTCTTATTACCACCTGCCACTTGAGCACCATGACCATGCATACCTGCAGCTGGTTTTCTGTGAGAACTAGTTCAGTAAGGCTTTCACAGTCTCCAATGGAATCAGTTAGTTGAATCAGTTTGTTCTGATCAACCTTCAAAATGGAGAGCCTCCGCAATTTTCCTACACAGAAAAAAAAAACAACATGGATTTTTAGTCTTGTATCCTCCAAAACCTTTAATTACATACATTTTTACTGCTGTAAAACTTCCAGAAATCTTCTAAAACGATGAAGTTTTTTTTAGGTATAATAAAAGAACCTAAGCACTGCTTCACTTAGTGCTTACACTAGTTTTGCAAGTTTTAATATCACTGAATTCATACTCAATATAAATATTCATATCCAACATTCAAGCATGATAAAGTGTAATAAAGTTACAATCTGAATGATATCCCACGTAAATATCAAGGATGTGTCTACCCAAATGCCTACAAACAAATGAAAATTATCTGTTTGTTCCTCAATTAGACAATGTTTATTAATAAAAGGAATGTTCAGAGATCACCTACACCTAATCAGCCACAGTGAGAACATCTTGTGCTGAAGTGACAGCTCAAACCCAAACAGGACCAAGGTCTCTTTGTCCTAACAGAGAACCTAGTTAGTCAGACATGAAACCAAAGTTTATTCTTTAGATGAGAAATCAAACTTCTTTGAAGGTGGTTTTCTCATGAAGTACAAAATACTATTTCAGGGCAGAAAACTCACTTTTTTCTACTCCTTTGTATCAGAGCGGTCTTTGGTGCAAAAGCTGACTCAGGCAGAGCCCAAGACAGAGAATTCAGAAGACAACAGTAGCTGCTGCTACCTCCCTGCCAACACTGTGTGGTCCAAAACAGCTGTAATAGTCTGGAGTATCAAATTCACTGATGATGGTAAATCATGAAGGGATGTCTGACACACAGAAAGATAGCAACCTGAACCAAAACCTGAGGTTTGGCACAGAGAAGTCAGAGCTCTGCACCCAGACAGAATAAACCTGTGCACCAGCACAGGCTGGGAAGTGACATATACAGCTATACAAGAGCCCTGCTGGAAAGGACATGGATACTACAGTGAGCACTAGGTTGAATAGCAGTGAGCTCTCATCAGAAACAAACACCAACTAGACTACATTAGAATAATAGCCAACAGATCAATGGAAGTTCCTATATCTTATCAACCTGCAATTAGTGAAACCACACCTGTAAAATCATTCTCAGTTTCATGTGATGTCCTGTCTTCCCCCTCAATTCCCCTGTTCAAGTGATGGGGGTCCAGTAGGAAGTTATCAAGATGGCCAGAGCACGTATGAGCTGAGGCTGAAGGAGCTGGCTTTGTTGACTCCCACCAAGAGACAGCCAAGGAGGCGTCTGGGAACTGCCCAGAACCACTTGCAGGGCAGTTACAGACACGACAGAGCCAAACTCTTCTCTGCAGGGGCAGGTGAGGCAGCGACGGCTGCAGATGGCAGCGTGGGAGATCCCATCGGGACATCAGAGGCAGCTTCCCCAGTGGGAGGTGGTGCAGCACTGGCACAGGCTGCCTGGGGCTGCTGGAGCTCCAGGAGAGCTCTGGGGGCTGAGGAGACAGGGCCACAGCTGACCTGAGCCCCTGGTGCTGGTGAGAGCCCTGCTTCTAGAGCTCCACAGATCCACCACTCCCACCGAGGATTCAGCGATCAGCTGGGCAACGCCCAGGAGCTTCCAGAGAGTCCTGCAAGGTTCAGCTCTGCCAAGAAGCTCTGTTGAGGCAGGTACACGGGCTGCTGGCTTTCAGAAGCTACAACAACTGTACTGGCCAGCACAGGTCAGCAGAGAGGGCTGCTACAACTCCCTGTCAAACACATATCAGGCAGCTGTAGGACCCACAGCTGTCACCCCACTCCCTCAAGTCTAACTTCTAGAGAAACTTTTCTTAGTGTTATATAGAACACATAGGAAGGGGGAAGGTCTGGCTACCAAATGTTAAATATTGAATGTTGAACCACATTCAGGAGTCCTCCATCCTACATTTATTCTGGGGGGTTAAAAAAAAAAAAAGACACACTCCTACGTGGAATTTTCCAGAAAAACAGCTGATGAGAAAAAATGCTTGTTCATTTACTTGTCACGACAACTGCATGGGTAAAAAACATACACCTTAAAAAAGGCACTGGTAATGCTTCAGGAAACATTCTTCAGTTACTGAACCCAATCCCAGGGGTCAGACACAGGTTGTAGTTTGAATCCTCAAGGCAAGGACTAATGGGCTGCAAGGCAAACAATCTTCCACTAGGTTCAGTAGAGAATTAATCACATTGTCCAACTGAAGAAAAATACACATCACTATTCCAAATTCTGTATTTTTTTGTAGTGATACTTTCAGACAGTCTTATCAAGTGACCCACAGCATGTCACAAGCTAAAATTTTACAACGTTTAAGGGTTCTGATGGTGAAACGGATACAATGGGAACTGAAGGCACATATTAACTTTTATATTGTTTGGGAGGTATCAAGTGAAGACTGAAAGAGGATTATGAGGGAGTCATTATGCAGACAATTAAAATGCAGCATTAATAGAACTATGCATTTGCTACTAAGCAAAAGGAATAAAAACCAACATGAGAGAAGCTCACCTCTTACACAAAAAGATTTTAAAAACCCAAATGACTTCCAGCTACAGTGGATTAAATGGTTCTGTGTGATAGCATTCACTTTGTACTCACCAATGCCATCAGGTAAGACCTGAAGTAAATTCTGAGAAACAAGCAAGTCTGTTAAAGAAGTCAGACCACTAATTTCTTCAGGAAGGCATTCCAATTTATTTTCAGAAACATCCAGACAAAGCAGGTTTTTCAGGTTTCCTACTTCCTGCGATACAAGGAAAAAAATTTAAGTCATGCCCAAACACGTAAAAAAGCACTTTGAAAAATGTACCATCACAATGAAATTCCACAAAGAAAAACAATTATCTGTATGGCCTTTTAATTGCCCATTCCTTGTATGACCTCTAAAAGCAGAAAAAAGTAAATAATTACACTTTACCTATGATAAACTAACCAAGTGATTCAGTCACGGTTCCTTACTGCAAACATTAAACTGGCTTCAGTAGTCAGGCAAGCTATGCTGAGCACACCCAGGCAAGCACCAGCCAAACCTGGAGTTTTCCTCAAGTAAAGACTGCACAGTTGTTTTTTTCAGAATGGCAGATTATCAACCACTGCATAATTGAAGTCTACCCCTCCCAATCAACCCTAGGCAAATTAGGATTAGTCTCTCCTGGCTGCTACAGCAACATGTCATGACATCTAGGTATTTCGTATCTTCCCATCTCCCAACTACAACAAATGGAGAAATAGGAATTGGGGGTGTTGGTCTAGCAAGCATATTTCAACTGCCAAGTTATACTGCCATCATCTACTGTTATTAATGACTACTTGAGTTTTTATTATGTCAATCCAACCATCAGACAGAGAAATACCTTTGCCTCTGTCAGCTATCAGAGCACCCCCCCATTCCCCTTGCACACAGACATCCCTATCCACACTTGAGGATAGATCTCATTTTAGCTACCCTAAGCAACTTTCAGAGAACAGAACAACTGAGGAAGAAGTGCCTTTTACGTACATGAAATTTTCATACAGCAACAGCCTTGATCCTAACTTAAAAGATCAGTTTTTACTTTTGAAATATCTCTCAAGAGGATCTTTCATTAAACACGTATTCTTTATCCTACAAGTTCATCCTTTGGACATTGGACAAAATACACAATAATGGCCAGTTTCAATAAAAATGGCTGCTGAAGTCACAGTTGTATGAATGACCATCTCTACTTATTAGGCCAAGCCAACAAAAACAAAGTCAACTAAGCCCACTAAACTGTAACTGATTTGCAAGACACACAGTTGACCATGAGGTCCATACAGCAAATAACAGCAAACTGCAGGAGGAACAGAAGAAAGCAGGTTTGGACTTGGCTGTAAGGAAAAAAGAGGGAAGAGGAACCATCCCACATATTATAGAAGTTTTTAAGAAAGGGAATTTAGAGTGCTGTAAGTTTTAAATCTTAAGTTTCCTCATCCTGTGACTGATGTCAGATGGGGGATTTGCCTGCATAAATCAAAATTTCTGTTTACGGCAACAGTTCCATTACTGTACTTCTTGCAAACACCTTGCTTGAATGGGTGAAGATGACTACAAAAAAATGAAAAAAGAAAAGAAAAAAGATTCATACTCAAAACTTTTAAAACTGCAATTCAGATAGATCCACCAGGTGAGGGTTAGCACAGACAACTAATGGCTCCCTGATCTTAGGGTAAGAACTATAAACAGAGGCTGTGTCATCCTACAAACTGAACAATGTGCCTATTAGGAAACAATTCCTTTGTCAAAATGCTTAAAAGAAAATTTCTGACAACATACAGTATCATGGCCAATCCGTCACAGAGGAATTTATTAAGAGAAAATCCTTACACACCCAAAACCAAACCCAGGCAAAGTAGACTGATAAAAATACTCCATTTTAAAGCACTTCCCTGTAGGAATGAATGAACAGGTTTTCTTTCAAACACGTCTTCAAAACAGTATCAGTAGAGCTCATTTTTACCTGAGGTATTTCAGCTAATTGGTTTCCATCCAACCAAAGGTCTTTAAGATTGAAAAGTGCACCAATTGTTTCTGGCTACAACATAAAAAAAAAGCAGTACAGTTAAGTAGCATAGGAGGTTCAAGTAAAAAACATGGTCACCCCACAATTACAGTCTAAGTAAATTCTTACTGCAAGCACTATTTAGAGGTACCTTGGTTAGAAGTAGCAAGGGTGACTGTAAGCATTTGGGAACTCCATCACACAAATTAATTGCAATAGCTTAATAGGCTACCATTCTTTCCTGGCATGCACTAACAAATTGCTGGCACACCCCAGATCTACTGAAAATCCATCCAACATTTACCTGAATCACCTTAAGGGAGATGACAGATATATTTTTGGTAGATCGATCGGGGACAATGAAGGACCTCTCAATCCTCAACAGTTTTGCCTCAGGCCTTTCCCAAAGATTCCCACCCTCACCCTGGAAACTGAACAGTGCTTAGCCCATCCAGCTCCTGACACAAGTCCATGTGGTCATTGTAACTGCAAGCACAGACAAGATTTTGTGTCCCTCCATCCCTTTTTATTTCCATAAAAAGAACTGTGCCACGCTCTCATTTTCTAGAGATCAGCTGCAGTTTTTTGAGTAAAGTGGTACTGTAGTGAACAAGACTAAGCAGATATGAAAGCATCAGCTCACTGTCAAAACTCATCTGTACCTACCAAAAGACTCTCCCCTCCATGCATTTTTCTTTCTTCAATTTTGGACATCCTACAACCTATTTAACCTAAATGATGCATAAAACAAGACCGATGTGCAGTTTCAGTGGTATGTTCTCTTACCAAATGATAAAGTTCATTGTTTCCTAAATCAAGTTCTTCTAGTCGCTGCAGCTGGGCAAGCGATCTGTGAGATGAGATAAATCAAAACAACATTAGACTAAAGCAACAGAAACCCCATGTATTTGAATAAGCTCATTTTACTGAAACTTGAATTTCAAATGACAATGTACTGGAAGCAGACAGTTATTTTACTAGGCACAGACTGTTTGCAGTAATGTCTTATTGAAAAAAATAATTTGGTTTGTCACTGTAACTGTACGGCCTTGAAACTTAAAACTTGGTATAGGCAATCAAATCATTACCTTTTTTTTTTTTTTATTTTAACAGTACGTCCCCTGGGTAGCAAATGCCACATACTTTAATACAGTTAGTTAGATTTATTTTTAGGGGAAATTCACAGTTATGCAACTGGATAAAAAGTCCTCGTAGTGATCACATAACTATGTGACTCAAGACTCAATATCCATCAATTTCTGAAATACTTCAGTTTTTGAGACTACAAACAGAGGGAAGAGCAAAAGGATGCAGAAGAAGTTCGAACTGACAGGCAAGAGAGGGCCACCCTTCAAAATCAGGCTGTCCTAGAGCTCTGGCTTACCTTCCCCAAAGCTGCAGTAGCATGAAAACCAGAGAGAATTGTCAGCTACATTACTGACAGTCACAATTTTCCAGGAGCAATAAAACTGCCTACATTTTTGATAGCTTCCTACTGACACTGCATGGCCCAAGTTAGCTAGCAATTGCTATCTGCTGACCACTGACACTGAAGTGTCTTGTGGCTCACTGCTAGGAACAGCCACAACCAAGGCACTGGGCAGACTGACAGGAAACAATTATCCCAGTGCAACTGGGGAAGAGGAGATTCTGATTAAAACTGGTTAAATCTTTCACAGCACCTATTAGATTACCTAAACAAGCAGAACAGGAATCACCAAAACTCTTGCAAGAAGCAACCAGACAGTGAAGGAAGGAAACTCCTTCACTAGAAAAAGAAGAGGCTGCTTCTAGGCAGACAAAAAGGACCCCCAAAGTATAAAATTAGTCTAACAAAAGACCACCAATTCCTCTGCCACAACACAGACAGTACAGAGACATCTAGATTACCCACTGTGATTTTTTGAGAAAAAAGTTAAGCCAGACTTTGGACATCCGTAGGCCTAATTTGCTACCAAGGGTTTCATCTCCAGGTTGTAGAAGCTTTTGGCTATTCAGCCCTGAATACAAACACTTATTTAAATTTTATATAAAAGTCTGGGGTGAAAATATCAGAGATCTTACTGCCTTACTTTCACTGTTACAAAATTCCATCATGAGGACAACCCAAGGCACCATTCCCACTACAGATGGGTTTGTCCAGTGCATGCAGGAGGTGTTTGGTGCTGCTGTATTTCACACAAAATACTTTTTTATAGAACAAAGCCAATCCATGCAGACTGCAGGCTCCTGCTATCAATCAAGTACAACCAGAAGTAATGGATGTAAGCAGACATTGCTAAAAGAAGATTGTATTTCATGTTGTCAGTTGGCTTTGAATATTTTTTCTAGCTGTCATTCAGTTTAATATGTTAGCAGATTTTGAGAATAAGAACATTTTATGTTAATATAATGAAACACATGCTATGTGACTTACTCAGGTAAATATGTCAGCAAATTTTCTCTCAGTTCCAGTGAAGCCAGGTTATAAAGACTAAAAAAAAAAACAAAACAGAAACCCCACATTTTAATACCATCTTACTTTTTACATTCCACATTTTAAGAAGAAAAGTGTGCATTTACACAGTTTAAAACAAGCTGCTAGAAACTGATTTGTTGATTTAAATACACCAGATCATGCTGTGAAAGGCAGAACAGAAAGACTAAGTTTTTGCTTGTTTCTCTGTGGTACTTCAACAGATTAAAGCTAGAAAGTAAGCAGACAAAACACAATTTTCCATTTGTTAAAAGCTGGAAGTTACTAAACAGAGTATATTATATTATATTATGTCTGAACTGCTTTTACTTACTCACCTTCAGAATCTGGCAAGGGCCACCAAAGTTACAGAGCACCAGGTAAAGCCATCACTGTCCTAATGACAGCGTGCTCATTACTCTAAGTGACATGATGGTGCTAAGCGGCTCACTTACTCCATATCCCAGGCTTTTACCAGCATCACCATGGCAACACTCAGATTTCTCAGGGGTTTATTTATGACTAAATGGAACACAAGGAGTCAGACATTATCCCAACACTATAATCTGCTCTAATCCTCCACCATCCCAGGGAAAAATGAAAATCAGATATGGTGACTGCAAGTTTTCCACAACAGAATTATGTTCTGTCCTGGTGTGCAGGGAAGGGGTACAGTGTGCTAGGCCTTGAATAAAATCTAGATTAAAAAATAAGAATTCCACTAAATTTGAAATAGATGCTAACTCTAAATCGTACACTTAAGAAAAAAAAGAAAAAAGTCCATGCATTCAGACTACATAAAATTGAATTATTTTCCCATCTTAAACAATACCAGATTACCAAATTACAGAATAATTAGTTAGCTCCAGTAAAAAAGTAGCTGATAATAAAACTTTATCCTCAAAAAAAAAAAAGAAAAAAAAAAAAAAAAAGAAAAATCTACACATTGCAACTTCAGTACAGTTATCTAAGCAGAGGAAAGCAATAGAACTGATGCAATGACTAATTAAAAGGGTATGATTTTTCATGGATTGACTTTTGATGGTGTCTGAAAAATAAATCCTTATCTCATACACCTGTTTCACATTGCATTCAAAAAACAGTGAATGAAATCTCACAGGAGCTTTGATTATGGTCTCCGCAGTCCTTTCCAGCTTTATAAGCTTAAATAAGCACATTTTACCCAATGGGTTCTGTATTCCTACAGAATTATAGTTTAAATATACTATACAGGCAAAGATATTTAGTGGAAGTTTACTACTTCAATAAAAGATAAGTGAGAATAACTCTGCTACTGCCACTCAAAATCATTAACAGAAGTAAGCAAACCATCACTCCAACAACACGAGAGAAAACTCATACATAACAATTTTAACACTATAAAGCACAAGACAAAATGGGACGTGGTATCCAACATCCTCACAAGGAAACCAAACAAGTGGAGAGGGAGAGGAAAGGGGTGATGAGAACCATTTCTCTCCAAAAGGAATGTGGGTCTGATCTTGCTCACATTGCCACCCACAGACTGCCATTATGTTTGTGTTTACAGCTTTTCTAGAAACCTATATCAACCTTCCTTTGAATGTTCCACTTTCTATTCTAGCTTATATTAGGTCAGGTCCATGATTCATTTTTGATCAAGAGAATACCAAAGGGATGTGCACACCTCCAAGCTGCTTTGTAATCTTGTGTTTACACATCAGCCCACATCTCCTTAGCTCCCTTCCCATCACGTTGAAGCGTTGATGAGTAAAATGGTGCAATCTCTTAATTTTGTTTCTTACCTCAGACACCACTTTGGCTGTGGCTGAACAGAAATCTTTGTCAAAAAAGCACGTTCAACAACAAGAACTTGGGAACCACCATCTTAACCAGCCTCATCATATCATTAGACTGGGGCAGGCCATCAGATCAGGAAACTGATCCTGCTTAAAAATAACCCAGCAAGGAGAGTAACACAGATTCCCCAGTCCAACACAGAATAAATCCCCTTAAACACCTGGGCCAGCACAGCTGCCAAGAGGGTGCAGGGAAGGCAGCTGTGCTGCAGCACTGTGAGCACTCACTGGCAGCTGTGCCCTTGTGAGTACCTTGTGAGCATCTTTGCAAGGTGACTGTGGCCCACCACAGTCCCAGCCTAGGTTCTCTTCTTGTGGGAGTCAGCTACCTGCCAGATGATGTTTTCATCTCTAAGGACACAGCTTTCTGAGGGAGAAATGCTTTCTTTATTCTACAGCTATTCTCACCCACAGCATGCTCTGGCGGGTGAGAGCAGAACTCCAACTCTACTCTGGAACTAAAGAAAGGGTACTACCCCACACTCCTTTTTCCTTTCTACTTCTTCCAAGGTCTTGAGTCCAGCAGATGCCAACAAGCAAAATTAAGCTTCCAAACAATACAGAGACCTAAGTCTATGAAATTTAAATCAGCAAAGCTGCATCATTACAGTGAAGTACTATGTTTAAGATGGATCCATTTGCTAGAGGTCAGAAAATGAAAGGCAATTTGTGACTTACTATTTTTAAAACTTGACTAGTTACAGAAATGGCTCCCAGCAAACCTATGTGCTGCAGCCTAAAATGTGACAGGTGTCATATAAAACAGTATCATATAAAAGACATGCTAATGTACTGATGCACTAACCTCCCACACATTAAAAAGCAAAGGTATAGCTTGTCCTTACATTTACCAACAGGTTCTTAACAAATTGTGTATGTACTAACATTTTTCTGATTTTAAGTTTTGTTAAGAACACAATTTTAAGTCTTTTGCAAGCAAAATTCTACGTGACTTGTTATTTTTCAAGTATCTTTTCTGATTTAGTAAAACTCCCTCCAGAAAGTGTGATCCTTCCTCTTCTCAGCTAACAAATAGCTATTTTTCACAAGATACTAAATGAAATAATTTCTTTTTTTCCCCTATGACCTTAATTTTACAGGTGCACTGTCAGTCCGGTATTTCTAAAGTCCCTAAAAAGAACTAAAGCAAGCCATAACTTATTGATTTCAGAATCTTCCCCTAATTCTAATCTCCATCTTATAGAGAAAAATCAGTCATGGGAAGTTGCCACAAAACATAAAGGCAACAGCAATCTAATTTGCTCAGACTAAAGGCAAATCCATCAGCAGCTGTTCACCAACTGCATTTAGAAATGCAAACACACCACAGAGCATTGCAGGCTCCTTTCCAACAAACAGTCCTTACTCCCCCAAAAAATCCAACAGAAAATGCACAAGCAAATGTAATTTATATTCTAAAAGAGAAAGAAAAACAAAACAACAGCAAAAAGAGAAAAGAGATGAAAAGAGAAAAAAGAGAGAAAAACGGAAAAAAACCCCAACCCAGAAGCAAACGTACAAAGAAATCCACTATCAGAAGATACTATTTCACCACAGCTTGTAAAAAGCATTAATATTGTAATAATTCTCACTACAAAAGCTACCACACAGACCTCAAACACTGAGCACGTGTGTGAATTTACTGAGCACAAGGAAACAGACAAACCAGGCAGAGGATGAAGTGAACTGAAATAATTACAAGTTTTCCATCTCAGCATTCCAGATGATTTCTGGTGTAAGGGTGGAACCAAGTCGAATTTAAGGGTACAACATGGCTAAAAATGTCAGTTTCAGTATAAACCGGATAGACTTGTTCAGCACTCTACCTACAGAAACTGTAGATACTGCTATTCATTGTGTGAGCGAGAAGAATGAAGAGAATGTGAAATCAATAACTAAGAACAAAACTAATAGCAACAAAGTAGACAAAAATGCTGGAAGAGTCTTTTCCAATCATTCCTGTCAGGTTTTGAAAGAGAAACACGCAATTCAACACAATCTACAGATAGGGAATACCACAAATATTTCTTCCTCAACTGCAGCAGCCTGCTCTAAAACAAAGGTTCCACTAGAATCATCCACTAAAACCAGAAACAAAGCCTGCTGTTCTTTTTCTTGCAAAGCAAGTCAGTTTGGATTGATTACAATGAGATTATCAGCACCACCATGTTCCACAAAACAACCTTTTCACAGACAGATGACTCTCTAAACAACAGAGATTCACTGCAATAGGTTAAAAAACATCACCGAAGTAAAAAAAAAAGAAAAAAAAAAAGAGAAAAAAAAAGACGTTTGGTAGTTACTCTGGATAAAATTTTCACATTTTCAGTGTGCAGCACACATTAAATGTACTTTATTTTTTAAAGTTATAAAATACAAAACTCCTGTGAGTTTATCCCAGAATTTTAACCTCGAGGGAGAGTTGCAGCATATTCCTCTATCCATGGGGACAGAAAGTCAGCCTTAAGTGTAACAACAGACAACACAATATACCTAATTTCTCTCACAGTCCCTGCAAAAAGACCAGGGGCTCTAAGCCCTTGGCAGAGACCAAAGGTTTCTGAGAGAAGCACTGGGAAGCATGATAAGACATATGCTATTTCCTTGTGGGAAGGAAAAAAAAAAGCTAGAATTACTAAAGTGGAAAGAGAAATGTGGGAAAAGCTAGGAGAAAACAAAGACAGATGACAAAAAGAACTGATAGAAAAGCTGAAGATGCCCAGTCAATAAAAACGGAACAATGCCCTTCTCTTGAGTAATAAAAGAGACACTTTTTGACCTTACGTCCAAAGCAGCACACAGCTGAGCCAGCAAGACAAGACTAAAGGCTTTGAGAAATAAGGAGGCAAAGTTGTAAGAGATGAAGCTCTAAAGCACCTGCAGAAATCCATGGCCTGATCGGCATCCCTTCCAGCAAGTTTCAGCTGGTTAGAGGAATACAAAACCCCAACTGTAATTTTTCCTTACATTTGTAGAACTGCAAAAAGAAGGGCAAGAGAGGACAATGGGCATAGCCCCCATATGGATACAGAGCAAGAGAAGGTCCTGCACAGTAAGGATAGGTAAGGTGAGGGCACAGTATGGGTTCTGAATATGGTCCAGTATTACACTTTCTATGCAGCAGCAGCAATGACTCCAGAACACAGCCCAAGGATGCAGCACACAGAAATGAGAGATTAAGTCCACATTTTGACCAGTGCACCAGTTCCAAAGGACTTCACTGGGCCAGCATCTGAAGATTACTGGTCCTTAGATATCCTGCCTGGGTGTACAGCACATACACTTTGAAACATCCATCATGACACTAAACTGTGAAGGAAAGGAGTCTAAACTAGGCAATTTATTACCCTTTTTTTTTTTTTTGTGCAGAAAAGGAACATGGTTTTTCCGTCTATTCAAGGGTCTTCCAAGAGATAAGGTAACTGTGGTACTCTGACAATGGCATAAAGATGCACGAAACTAGCCATATTTAAATTAATTACAGCCCATCCCCAGTGGCCAAATAAAACCAGCAGTAAGGTCTATGACCCTGCCCCAGGACACACCAGTTAGATGACTACGCACTCACAGGACAGGATCCTAGTAAGCTACTCCCAGCCCACAAGGCTTCTACCTGCAGATCAGCAATGCACTCAGAACCTGATGTTTAGCAGCTTTATTCCCCAAGAAAATGGCAGAATTAATCAATAACTAGCCAGCTCTCAAAATACCACTTACTCAGACACGAAGTATTTGAAGGTACAGCACATACCTTTGGGATAGGCTCCTGTTCCAAGTCACTCCCCAAAAAACCCTCTTTCTCTTCTCCTCTCTTGACTGTTCCCTCAACTGCACACAGACCTTGACAAGACCAAATGTCCAAACTCCCAAGGCTACATCAACCACATCATCCTGGCCTGCATAAAAAAGAGTGTGGCCAGCAGGTCGAGGGAAGTGATTCTGCTCTGCACTGGTGAGACCCCACCTGGAGCACTGCATCCAGCTCCAGGGGCCCCAGCACAGGAAAGGCACAGTTCTGCTGGTCACAAAAAATGGTGAGAGGACTGGAGCACCTATCCTGTGAGGACAGGCTCAGAGAGTTGGCATTTTTCAGTGTGGAGAAGGAATTTTTTACAGTGAGGGCAGTGACACACTGTAACAGGACACGAAGAGAAGTTGCAGATGCCTCCTCCCTAGAAGCCAAACTCAGAACAGGGCTTTGAGCAACCCCACCTAATGAAAGATGCTTCTGCCCACAACAGAAGGGTTGGATTAGATGATCTTTGAAGGTCCCTTCCAACCAACCCAAGCCATTCTACCAAATTAGGTGCTTAAAGTTGGATTGTTCCAAGAGCTCCTGTAGCATGTACCTCCTTCCAGAGTTCACTACCACTTCAGTTCTTCCCTGAGTCTGCCTTATTTCACCCAGTTACTATACCTGCCAGCAACCTATCTTCCCTGTGTCTGAACAACCAGCTCCATGTGGATTTTTGGTGTAATGACATTTCCAACGCAACAAAAGCAGTACCAGCTGCATAAGGAAGAATTATGCTTCCAGAAATTACTAAGTCTCTTAACACATAACCATGTGGTTGGTGGTCCATATGTTCCAGGCATGCACTTTTCTCACCTTTTTTAAAAGGTTCAACACTACATGCTTATTTTGCTTCCAATTACTGCATAATGCTGCCATATAATTAGACAAAATTACCATGAAGGAACCTTGGAATTCATATCTATTATAGGATAATCTACAAAGAGTACAATAGTCTTGCCTTGGTTACCTTCTGCTCATTGAAACTTGTTTTAGAATGTGAATGATAGAAAAGAGCACTGAAGAACTTTTGTAAAACTAATCTGACAGAATTGAAAGAGAGACCTTCTACCCACACCATGCAGTAAGGGAGATGTATGCAAATTCTTAGGTATTGAATGCCAGGAATCATTACATGAGCTAGAAATTACAGGAAGTATTAATTTCCTAATTGAGGGCACTTCCTTATTTCAAAACAAACTGATCCTCACATACATGAAGCCCTGTGGTTCTACCTTGGAATACAAGAGAAGCCAGAAAAGCAAACAGAAAGCAAAGCAACTAGATTTGGTTTTGATCTCACCAGTATTTTGTCTCACCAGTATTATTAAAGACCACTCTTCCAGAAATATCTTTGAAAGCTTTCCTCCTCCTCCTCGTCCTTTTTGGAAGCAAAGTAACTTCATGTAACTTGTATCTAAATTAAACATTATTCTTTCCTGTCAAGTTTCAGTGTGTAACATTGAGGGGAAAGGCATGAGGCTTTCCTTAGCAGTCTACTTCCAGAGTCTGACAAGCAGAACAGCATTCTAGCAGTAATTCTTGTAACAATATCTGAAATTAAGGATTATGTTCTTAACATTAGTAATTTTCTCCAGAGCTGGGAGAATTGGACACAAATTAGGGTGGAAAAATATTCCTTCCAAAGACTGATTTTAAATAGGGACCAAAAAAGTGAAGTTGATAATTTTATCATCCTGGACTTAAACAGCAAGGACACTGGAAGTCAGAGAAAGTGCATTTGCATAGTCAGTTACTTGAATTGAATTGTCAATACCATTAATTGGGTCATAAAAAGCTACATATCTTCCACAAACAAAAACAGGATAAAAAGGCATTATGTTATCAGCCACTAACTGAGGGAAAGCCTCAATAGATGGCCAGTAGTACAAGTCACATTCAAATTTTAAAAATGAAGTTCTACATTTTATGGCCAAGGAATTCCTGAAATGTGTTTCAGAGATAGTCCAAGTTGGTCTTATTTGCTTATCAATGGATTGAAAAGGATTGGGAAAGCTAAGCCAATTCACTATTACAACAAAATTTCGTTTTTAAAATATCTTCCGTTCCACTCATGCAACATCAATCTTCAAAAACTTCAATAAAAATAAAATTATTTCACTTTTAAAAGATACTGCTAAATATACGTTACATATCTTTTTCTTGTGTGACATACAGGATGCAACATCTCTTATTTAAAGGCCAGATGGCACTGCATTCACTGCTGCATTCCTAGTGTTCCTGAAATAAACTTCTGAGTTCTTAACATTCAGTTTTCTCATTTACCAACCAGCTGTGATTAACACTGAACGCTCTACCTACTGAAACTCTGTAAATATTTCTTGCCATGCTAAATTCAGTTAAGCCACAGTAGGACTTTTTAATACTATTTATGTCAACCTAGCCAGACCACCTACCTATAGTCCTCCTTCCACGTATCTGTGAGATAAGCTTCCCCATCACTTCTGTTGTATCATGTAAAATTCTGTGTGAATGGAGATAATTATGCTAAACCTGAAAAGAGAATTAAATTGTCTGGTTCCACACAATTTTAAGAACATTTTCTGTTCTGTGTGATGCTCCCAGATGCATAATCTGCAGTTGAAACATCCAGGCATACACTAAGAAACACACAGTCATGGACTGGCCCAGGAATCCATTCTAAGGATTAGTATGCCCTTCTGATCTGCTTCTGGACCATCTGTACTGAGCAGGTCACCCTCACCTCTGAGGATCTTTTATTCTCCAGCTACTTCTGCCATGGTCAACATTAGAGATTCTGTTTCAGAAACTGCTGAAAACTTCGAAACCTCTAGAATTAAACATCTGTATGCAAAACCACCACCCTCAGTGACTAACACGAAATCTCTGTGTATTTGTGGTTCCACGACTGTTGAAAAGCATGCCTGTAACAAATCTTTCTGCAAAACAGTGCTCCTAAGCACAGCAACATTTGTTCTGTTCTTTTCATTACGGTCACTTTCATAATGAAATGCCTATTTCAGCATTCTACCTGCTAGCTGCAAATGTTAAGAGGAAAATATCTCTGCTTACCTGGTAATTCCCTTTCAGTAGTAAGGTTCCACAGATCCATTCAGCCTGCTTGCAGCTTGGGGGTAAACCAGACTCATCAGTCATCAGCATCAGAATATCCTTCACATCTAAAGAAATTCACCCCTCCCCACATCAAAAGTTTCTGAAGCTAAAATAAAGCTATGCTACTTTCTTGAATCACAGACTGTGCAGTTGTCTCAAAAAAAAAAGGGGGGGGAGGGGGAAACTGTGAATGATGGGGATACCGCAAATCATTACATTTCTGTGATCTTTTGTTGAATCCTCAAGATTTTGAAATCATGTCCAAGTAGGAGACCATCTGTATTTTTAGGGGAGGAATAAAGACTGGGTATGGCAGAGGAAAGCTTTCTTCATCTGCCATGTAGAGAACTTTCAAAATACCCTACCTGCTAGTCATGAATAATCTCTTACTCTAAAGATTAACATCCAAAAAAAAAAGTAATCTGGTAATCTTTACCTTTCCCGAGCACAGACAAGACTGCTGAAAAAATGGTGAAAGCTAAAAACTGGGTACAAGTTAGGTGTCTGGTGTGCCAATGGGCAGCAGGTCTAAAATCATAATTTAAAGCACACTAGTGAAGCTCTGCCCTTTGCTTCAGCCATTTAAGAACTTAGTTGATTTTGCCACCCCTACAGAATGTGACAGATAACTGCCTTTCAAACATGCATTTCATGCTGAAAGCACTGTTTTTTCAGCCAAGGCCGATTCCTCATGAAGCACTGTCCTGAGAGTCCAACGCTAGATTAAACATCAGAGACATATAAAAGGCTTTCCAAGGAAGGTACCTGGATCTTATTCAAGCCTAAGAACCACGAATAAATAATAAACACACAAAGCTGACACAACCTCTCTTCTCTTTCTAGACATTAAGCTGTAAGACCACTATGCAAATCTCTAAAATCATCAGTCTTTACTGGTAAAAAGCCAATATTACAGTGGCCTGAAGCCAACACTACAGAATGAACACCTATGGACAAGAAAGGTGCTCAGCATCAGAATATTCATATCCTGGGAAGCCTCACAAACATCCCAATTTATTCAAATATCCTTACATACAAATACTCTGATTTTTCCATTTCAGGAAAATGTCATGCCCTGTGTTTTGGGTGCTATGTGAATAAGGAAGTATTGAATAAAAATAATTCTGGAAGCAAGGGGAAATTCCTAAATGTTACCCACGCTGGGAGGAACAGGTTATGCCTGCTTGTTGGGCAGCTCTAGACACAGACGGCCCTGCAGAAGAGGCAAGGAAATTAGGCCTGCTCTCATTAGACTGAGAAAGGCTGTAAAAGACACTCCTACTCACAGCTTCAATGGCGTAACTTGTTTCTCCAATGGTTCAACTAGCCAACAGGACAAGTCCTGCTCCACGCTGCACCCACCTAATTATCAGCTTAAGTATCTCCCATGCACTAGCATTCACTGTTTTACTCCAGAGAGCAACCAAGCCACGAGTTAAGAGAACACAAATCACAGAGGAACACAAAAAGCAGCACCGGTAATATTAGGACATCTAGTTTGTTATCCAGTCCTGTATTTGTCACACAGCTTTCCAGAAAGCCCTGAAACAATACATGAGCTTAAAAGAAGGTTTAATCCAGCAAGAAAAACCAGCACATGTAACAGCACCAGAAAAGCAGACTGAAGTGGTCACATAGAGTAAGAGAAGTTGACATACTCAGAGCATGGCTATGCATAAGCAAGAGGAAAGACCAAAGGTTCAAGGAAGGCCTCACCTATGTTCTTCAAACATCCAGTTTGAAGAAAATACTTAAAAATACTCCTTTTGGCAATACAAAGGAAAATAAAAATATAAAAGAACTGTGCAGAAGAATGCATAACAGCACAGTAAAAGTACTGATGGAATTCTATATATCAGCAGTCTGAACAAGTTCAGACACTGGCCTGGGACAGTGAAGCTGAACTCTGGCACTCACACATGAGACCACGGGAAAAACCAGACTGGACATCTGAACTCACAAGGAAGACACACTTCCACTAAGGGTTCACCACAAGGCAATTCAAGTCTATTATCTGCCATTAGTAAGAACCTTCTTACTAATATTGAAGTACTGCTGTTTGTAAAAGATTTGCCATGGCTTTTGCTGCTTTCCCCATTTCAGACAGTAAGGCAAATTTCCATCACCACAAAATTTTAAGTAAATAGCTACAAAAAAAAAAAAAAGAGATGCTAGGAACACACTGATCCCTGTACTCCATGAAGATGAGCTAGAGATTTCACTGGCTGTATTAGGCAGTTTCCTAGACAGCACTGTAAGACTGTAAGCAATTACGATGCACTTCCCCAAGTTTCCACATACTCAGCTGGCCAGAAGACCTGCAGCAAGCACAGGGACTTCACACTTTGCCCCAGACAAGTCCAACTACAGTAGAATAAATACCAGTATATCTTTGTTTGCTCACAATTTGGCAGATCTCATATAGAGCACATTGGTCCAGCCTATTCCATTAAATAACAACATGCATTATTATCCAAAGCATACTGAAACTCCAGAAAGGCATTTGCAAACATATCCAAACACCTTTTAGAGTCTTACTTAGTCTGCTCAGCCAGACAACCAAAATCAGCATTACTTTCCAATTCCCAGCACTGGGGGAATGGGGTCCCTGCAGATGAAAAAGAAGAAAGGAGGGAATAACAAGTACAAGTTTGTGGGTTTTACCTTTGCAAAAGCCACAGAGCATTTCAGTACTTTTACCGAATACAAGGTGATTGGCAGCACCATCACGTTCACTTGCAGTAAATGATGAAAATTTGGCCAACTAATATAGGAAAGTTGCACTTGTTGGCAGCCAGACTGAAAAAAAAATTCTTAATTCTTGATCTAATGTCAAAAAAATCAGTAAAATTCACTCTCAGAAATAATCCATAAGGAGTTTAGGTTGCAGTTCCAGTTCACTACAAGACCTCCCAATAATTTTGAGTTGGAAACAGACGTGATATCTCTGTTGGACATTCCTCAACAGACTTCAGGAAGTTACATTTTGGGTGGACACCCCATGGGTTTCCCTCATGCAATATAATCATTCTCCTGAGTTTGAAGCTACACATTTTCAGTCCAAGCTTCCTGTTGACTTCTCAACATATTCCTACCTATTTTGAATACCTGATGAGGCAAAAACAACAGCCCCACACATCTGTCTCTGCTTCTTTAAATATAAACCTGATCATAAAAAATTCTACTAATGAGATTGAAGTATTTTTGTAAAAATGTAATATTCATATTCCAAACACCTAATGTGGGAACACTTCCCAGATCAAAGAAGCCTGTCAGACTTGAATAAAAATCTGTCCCTCCAGAAAAACTCACCAAGTCCACCAGGACAAGCTCGTGGCTCTTCCTGACACAAGTGAGGACCCCAGATTTTTAGTTTCAATATCAAGCATTCCATACTGACTTTAAAAGAGGATGGGTTGCATTGCTCTGCTCTGCAAGAGCTCACGCTGAAACAGTATCACAGCATTGCCCTGAACTGCTGAGGATCAGTGTGAGGCGAATTTTTTACCTTTCTTTCTTGCACAGCTCCACATACCGACATCTCTACAAATTCTGGCATCCCCATTTTAACCGTACTCGTTCCCAGTCATCTGCTCCAGACCAGAGGCCATCCAGCACCCCTCTCACTACCAAATGAGAGGCAGAGCAAGCAAGAAGCCAGAGCCACCACAGCCAGTGAGCTCTCAGGGAAGCCAACAACCTTGCTGCAGCTACTGTCTGCAAAGCAGCAGTCCACACCACGCTTTTGGGAATCCTGCTTGTCTTGTTTCTTGGATTTGTTTTCAGAATCAGGCAGGATCCCAAATTTTTGGCCTTGATTTTCAGTAAATGCAAAGCCTGAACAGGCCTTTTCTTCGCTGCCAGGGTTGAAAAAGCTGCATGGAAAGTTCTGTGAACTTTTACAGTGAAGGAAGAATATCACAACAGTCCTGGCCTATGCAATTTTTAGGGAAGACTCTGCCCTAGTCACTGGGCACACACTATCTGTACCTGTTAGTGCTTGCGGGAGGTTTCAAAAGATATTTTCCACTTCTGTTGCAGCTGGTGTGGTGCCAGCTGAGAGCTTTCATACCCATGGGAAGTGGCTAAAGGAATGCCAGTCTGAACTTGACTACAATGCAGGAGCTCTTAGGATTAGGATCCTTTCTGCAGGACTCCTCTGTTTAGAAACATCTGGATTTTACCGACCTAACAACCAGTAAAATGGGTAACAGTTGTGTGCAGCTATTTGCCCGGGGAGAATACTAAAGATGTCTAAATATGCTCAAGGAAAAACTGGACAAGTAAACAAAAGAGAGATTCATTATGGGCTATCAATGAGACAAACCAAAATCCTAAGCTCAGGAAATCCTCTGAACCAGAAAGTCAGGATGGAAAAGAGCCATCACACATAGACATTGCTCTTCTAAACCCTCACTGGGCACCTACTTATGGCAACGGCAGAAGGAAGCTGGGCTGGGTGAGCCTTTGAGCTGCATCAGCACAGTCATTCTCACACATTTAAGTGAGGAGACATGGAACTACTACTTCTTCAAATTGCAAGAGACACCCTTCTCTCCACTAAGGGGAAAGAGATTTCCCATCTGCAAGTCAGTCAGTCAAAAGGAGACACATAAACATTGTTCTCTTCACTTTCCCCATGTTTCCACTTTGAAAGTCTGTCCTTGCAACACTGATCTACCTTCCAGAGTGAACAAACATCTTAAAAACTTACAGAATTTCATCTTAAGAGCTGTTCCAGCAGTTTTCATCTCCATAGCTCCCACTGAAGTTTTTTTCAAAACCACATTGCTCCCATAGCTAGTTAGGAAGCTTCTAAATGTCCATCCTGATCCCAGCCAGCTTTTACCCATCTGTTCTTGTGCCAGCAATTGCCTGGTTTCGAGCTAAGCTGCAAGCCATCTGACATGATCAATGGATCAATGGTCTACTTAGGAAAGCAAAAGGTCAGATCAGCATGACAAAACACCAAATTAATTTTGCACCTAAAATTCCAAGTTATTTTAAATCCTCAAGAACAGAGTTTAACTACACATACACACATTAAGTTCTGCATTAACCTGCTAATGTCAAGCGAAAATGCCATGTTTTAGGGTTTTTTTCTAAACAGATCCCTCCAACTTGAAAGAATAGAAAAAATAAGGGCAGACCTGTAAATAAATTTAGAGGTGTATTAAATACAATTATGTGAGTCATTCATACAAGAAGTGCAACAAGAAAGAAAAAAATTAATTTTAAAAGTAATAAAGTGCAAAGAACTTACTTCCCAATGTTTTCAGGTAGTGCTTGCAGAGAGATGTCATTTACTGAAAGACACGTCAGATTCTGCAATTCAGGAAAGCTTTCAGGCAACCTATGGAGATATTAATTCAAGTCAAGGACTTCCAGAAGTACTCTCTTTCATGTGAGTAAGACTTTACTTAGCAAATACACACAGAGGGAGAGAAGCCCAGATTCTCGCATGACCCTCAGAAAATTCAAAGCATCATAAAAAACCACCCATGATTTAGGGACTTAAAAGTTTATTCTGTGTCAAAGCACAGGCGACATACCACTCTCTTCCCTGCACCAATTTGCAACTTAAAAACACTATAGGGCTTGACAACATTTTAAGCATTTTCACAAAATCGAAAAATAAAATCCAACACATTAAAATAAAATCCACAAACTTTTTTACTATTATTTTCCCATATAACCAAATGGTAAAATGATTACATTTTATTCCTATTCAGGCTCCAGTTACAGGCACACTTATAGCATGGCCATTTTATATTAGCTGCTAGGCTGCTCTTCAATTGCTGCTTTTTTGAAGAAACATGCTGTTCACTATGAAGACAATGTTCTGCTGTTACAGCATTTCACATTTACTGGTTCACAACACAACAGTATGTTAATCCCCCCTTCTTACACTATAAAATGCAGTCATATGCAGAACACTTCTGAAGTTCCCAAAGCCTTTAGGTCCATCACCCAGCTGGTCCTCTGCAAGGCATGGCTCCCCGTTCCCTCACACTGAGGGGCTCCTGTGCCACTTGCTGCTCACTGGCAGTACCAAGAAGCTCAGTTGGCAGTTGCACAAGAGACAGGATGAGGTAAAGGGGCCAATCAGGTAACGAAGCAGAAGCCCCCAGCCCAGCCACTCAACTTCTGCTCGACCCCCAGAGCATGCAGCCTAAAATCGAGCTGTAGCGTTTGGTTTGATTCCTGCTCTCCCCATCACCCAGCTCAAGGCACATGGCATGACCTGCAGGCAACTTGCCAAATGGAGACACACCAACAGGCAAATACAACTCTGCACAGGGGGATGAGGAGAAGGAAAAAGGCAAGTTACAGTGTGGGGCAAGAGGGAGTTTTCATGTGATCAATTCTGTACTGCACTGCTTCATATTTTGGACCTTGTTAACAGATGATGCTCAATATCTTCAAAATGTGAGCTCCACTGGAACCACTCATTACCATTTAGACTCTAACTGGTTTAAGAGTGGAGTTAAATGGTCTGATTGTCTTTTGCTCAGTCCTGATGTTAACAGGTAGTTGAACTCTATTATTATTGTAGGTCCCTTCCAACTAGAACTATTCTATTCTCTCTACAGCAGGCACTGGACTTCCATATCTATAATAAATCTATACATGTGTATAAATAGCTATAAATAAAGGCATTGGCTTTTTACTGATATAAATAATATATAAACCTGAAATAATCTGAAAACAGCTGGAAAAATGGTCTGTCAGCCACCTTTAATGCTCAGTTTCATCAGTGATTTAAGTTTGACAATGAGGCAACATACTGTATTAGTGGTAGGACATTGATTGCAAAGATGTCCAACTGGCTTTTAAGCTTAGAGGAAATAAGGACAAGAATCAATGGCTAACAAAAAGTTCCAGAATATTACAGAAAAATAATCTTTGACTTTCTTACTTTGCCTAGGCAAATCAGTGCAAAAACTAACATGCTATTACATAGGTAAAACTGAAATTCTGGATCTCATCACAGAAATACCTGGCAACCATACGTAAACAGTTCCTGGAATCTGTGCTTTCTAACTCATTAAACTGCTTGGAGTGATGTTTTCCAGGACATGCATACGCTTTGGAGCCACTTTATCAAGAATTTTTAGAATTCCCTTAAATTATCAACAAGGAGTTATGATATCTGTTTCAACACCACTGAAAAACTCTTTTGTGAATTCCATGAAGCTGTAGCTGTGCATTACAGGTACTGTTTAAGGAAACACATTACTCAGGCCTTACTGAGCACACAGAATGAACAAGGATAAATAGAACACTACTACTGACACTTTTGATTTCAATATTACAAGAAGCAGATCTGAGCTTTATATGCTGCAACTGATGCCTGGCAAAAAGCTGCTCAGTGACCCTCACCACTTGTGTATCTAAACATCAGTTCAGCCTCAGTTTGCTTTGCCGGATTTTTGTGGTATTATTATCTTCACTACATAAATAGGCTACAGAGCCACGGGGATTAAGATCACAAGTGTTCCTTTAATGCTCAGCCATGAGACTTTCAGAGAACTTAGGAGGCACTATGGGCAATATTCAAAGCACACTTCTGAAGAATCTGAGCTGCACATGTGGGAGAAGCAGTCTTGCAAAACCACTGGAGCAGCTTAAGCTCTTACAGACTCCTGTTTGTGAGCACTGCAGCAGCCCAGCCAGCCAGCTAACCCTGCAAGGATCTGGCCACCTCAGTACAAAGCAAAGCAGGTCAGTGAGCACCCACTGTGAACACTCTGGCTTATGTGACTTGCTCAGCATCACAAAGGAGCTCTGTGGCAATGGCTGGCTCAAGAAATAGTCCTCCAAATAGTATTCAAAGGCTTTAACTAGCAAATCACCTCCTCCTTGCCATCTCCACCCTCACTCTACTAGATAAATTCCAAATAAATTCTTCAGCAAATGTAAATAAAAATCCTCTTCCATACTACAAGTGTGCATAACCTCCAAAACTCAGAACACAGGCTGGCAGCAGACACAGCTGCCACTGACAAACAGAGCATTTCTGCCTCATGTTACTGCATGTCACTGTGTCCCAATTGATGGGAGGGTGATGAAATGCTAGTCCAAGCTTTAATCATTAGTAAAAGCCATTATCTGCAGCGGCTGATCTAAAGGCTATTCCAAATCGTCAGGCACCTGGGTCTGTGCCAATTTATTCGCTTAACCATTGCTGCATCTTTCCCAAGTATGAACATGGCTTTCCTATGCATTTAAGAAAAGGAATGAAAATCATTTCGCAGACAATCAGATTTACCAAATCAGATTTTTCTGCTTGGCTAACAAATTTCATCCCCGCCCAAAGAAAGAGACACATGACTTTTTAAATCCGAACTTCTGCTGCAGTCCCTGCCAGAGGCAAACACTGTTAGCAATATTAAACAGAGTCTAGGTCACAATTTTTAAGGGCTTATTTAAATTGTTATTGTTACACCAAGATTGCAATTCTAGTATGTCATGTACTAAGAAGGTGGTGAAGTTACCTAGTGAGTGGATTGCCACTGAAATCTGCTACCTGTAGTGCTCTGCAGAATGAGATGCTTTCTGGTATTTCAGGAATATCTGCAGAAGAAAAAGAAAGGAAAAAATTGTCAGCAACTGTACTGCATCTACACTGAAATTATTGCTTAATGACAGTAAGTAACTTGCTACTGCAAGGAGTTATCTTCATATCTTTAAGGACATTTCAACATGCAAGACTGCTTCCTGTCCAAGTACAGAACTATAGAAGCAGACCCGTTTTGTGCTTTTTCACATCCCATTTTCCCCTCCCGCTCCACGTTCATCTTCCTACTGCTCACCTGTCCTTGGACTGATCTTTATCAGACTCTGCCCATCAAAAGAATCACACAACTGGTGTGCTAGGGCTGTCCTAAAGAGCCAATTATAATCTGAACTTCTGGTGAATTGATCAATACATGCCCACGTTCTGTAGTGGAAGAAAGTACATGGGAAAGAAAAACAGTGGGAGGAAGAAGAGAATGTGCAAGTCTTTCCATGTGTAACATACACCCATGGAGCAGAAACATCCTCCATTACACCACAGCCAAGTAATTCAAAAATTATATTCACACTGACAGGTCACAAGTAAGTGGTACTACACCATTTCATATTGCCAGAAAGTAAACAGGGTTTTGTTTTTTCCCAAGGAACTCTAATACAGCACATTTATCTACTCAAGTCAAGTATGTCTTAGAAATAAAATTGTCTTCTGGTACTCTTACAGCAAACTGAATACCCACAAAGAGGCTGTGAGTCTTCTAATAAAGTACCTGTCACTGAGATCCAGCAAAAAATAAACAAATATTTTGGTTCCCTTGCATGCCAAAATTAATCATTATGATTAATTTTGAAAGTAATTTAAAAAAAAAGCAAATTTTTAAGTAAAGGTCAGATTTCTGTTCCAAAGTTTTCAGCTATTTCCACTGACCTCATCAGCCATGTATGATCTAAACATATTGAAAAAATATGGAAATTAGTTCTTTTCCTACCTAGCTGAGTAACTCAGAATTGACTACCTATGTATTTTGTCCAGATGTTCTCCCCAAAAGAAGTGTGATGGAGAAAGAAGGGTAGACAAGAGGAAAGCACCTGCTCACCAGGTTCAACTCTTGCCAGGTAATCTCACCAAAAGCAGCTATTTTGAATGCTTCCCAACTCAGAACAAAATCACAGAATAGTTTGAGTTGGAAAGGAACACCTGGTACCTCCCCCCCTGCCATGGGCAGGGACACCTTCCACTAGACCAGGTTGCTCAAAGCCCCAGCCAACCTGCTCTTGAAGACTTCAGGAATGGGGCATCCACAGCTTCTCTGGGCAACCTGTTCCAGTGCCTCACCACCCTCACAGTAGTTAATTTCTTCCTAAAATCTCATCTAAATCTAGTCAAATAGACACTGTAACTTTTGTCTTGCATTACAGCAACAACAAATACTGACACTGAACTTGGCTAACCAAGAGCAAGTAAAGAATGTGTCATCTGCTCTCTAGTCTTCATGCTAGTCTTCCCTGAAGTAAAAATAACTATTCTAATTTGTTTGGGGAAAAAAATATATATGCATAAAAAATGCAACATAGAAAGCAGAAGATAAATCATCAATGCAGAAATTTCTAAAACTAATCATGCTACTGATTTCCTCCACCAAAATATAGTTTCACTGCCATACTGCAACAGCTTCTCTTGTACTTCTGTGTGATGTACTACAAAACCCAGAAAATATGTCTTGTCAGCAAAACTATTGCGACATGCTTTTTCTGTGATAACAGTCTTGGAAACCATCTGTAAAAGCCAACAAGTATCCAAGGTAAGAAAAAATTACTCCAATATAAGACACCATTTGCAATAACACAGTATAGGCACTGCTTATAGTTTGGATGCATTCACAAATTACTGAAACTGTTCTGGAAATAAAATGCGCTTTCCCGGACTGTGAAGTCACGGCATGAGCAAAGCTCTTCAATAAGAAATGCAAACAGACACAGAGAAAACAAGAGCAATTTCATTTTTGTGAGTTTTTTTCACATCATCTCTGACCCAGGAGACCAGGGGGGGCAGAGCAATGTTGGAAAGAAGACTTTTCCATGCCCAGGAGGGATTGGGTTAGAGAACGCCTCGGCAGGCCTGACTTCCACAAGTCCGTGGGCCCTGTTGGTACACGTTCACACGTGCTGAGGGAGCTGGTGGATTCCATGGCCAGGCCACTCACAATCAACTCTGAAAGGTCATGGGGATGAAGAGAAGTGTCTGAGGACTGGACAAAAGCAAATGTCAGCCTGGCCTACAAAAAAGGCAAGAAGGAACCGCTGGCCCGCTAGCTTCACCTCAATCCCTCCAAATGGATGACAAGAAGGTGATCAGGAATGGTCAGCACAGATCCACACCTGACCAAATTTATTGCCTTCTACAATGAAACAACTACCTGGATGAGTGAGGGGAGAGCAATGGATATGGTCTCTTTGAACTTTAGCAAGGCTTTTGACACTGTCTTCCACAATAACCTTGGTAGGCAAGCTCAGGACGCGTGGACTGAATGAACGGACAGTGAGGTGGACAGAGAACTGCCCGAGCTGTGAGTCCACACCTGGAGAGCTGTATTGCATCCTGGGCTTCCCAGGATGAGACAGGGACCTCCTGAAACAGGTCCAACGAAGATATTAAGGGACAGGAGCACCCCTCTTACAAAGAAAGGCTGAGGGAGCTGGGCTTGTTCACCTCAAGAAGAGACAACTGAGAGGGGAACTCAGCAATGTCTATCAGTATCAGAAGGGAGGCTGCCAAGAGGATGTTTCCAGGCTCTTCTTGGTGATGCCAAGCAATAGGACAAAAGGCAACAGATGGAAAGTGATGCCCAGGAAGTTCCACCTGACCATAAGGAAAAATATCTTTATTGTGCAGATGACCAAGCACGGAAACAGATTGCCCAGAGAAGTTGTAGTTTTCTCCCTGGAGATATTCAAAAATCAGCTGGACACAATCCTGTGAAATGTGGTCTAGGACAATTCTGCTTGAGCAGGGAGATTGGACCAACAACCCACTGTGATCCTTTCCAGTGTTACCCATTCTCTGATTCTGTAAAGTGCTTTTTCCTCCCCCTCACTTGATACTTTTTCACTACCCATTTCTCTCCTCTGCCTATCTGAACAAAGGATGGACAAAAATTCAGTGCAGCTCTCTGAAGTGAGGATCATTATACACTTACGGAATTCAAAAAGGTTGAAATATAACTCCTTTTCATTGCCAAGCATCTTAAAAAGACTTCTCAAGCAGAACACAAGTTAGGAGAAGATACTTTATCACTACTTGTGAAGTCTAGTGTAACACCGCATTGAATAAATGAGTTCAGAAGAGAAAAAAAGAGGTGCATTTCACTGTAAGACAAAAAAAATGGAGTAATATTTGTAGCAGTGAAGATGCTGGTACATAATAAAACCATTGACATAATCAACTGGAATTCAGCAGAGGATATTAAAATATTTAAAGAAGTCCTTGTGTCTCTTGATGGATTAAGAACCTTTCACCGTAAGTGTTGACTACTTGATTTTGTTACAGACATTAACATGTACTTACCTGCCAATATCAGCAACAGTAAGGTTGAATACTTTTCTTGCCACTGCTGGATAACCAGCTCAAATCCTACTTAAATATCTAGGATTCTTCTAATGCTACACTCTGATGAATGCTTTGCATTTACACAATGCCCCAGATGTTCTGGCATGCAGATTGTGCAGCACTGCTAATAATAAAGCCATAAACCAAACATAAGCCCTGTGACGTGTGACAGTACAGATACACTGACAGCAGAAAAGAAGTTGTGGCAGCAGCAGTGGATCAAAATCAAGCTCAGCAGTCATGTATAAAAGAGGCCATGTGTCCCCTTCTCCATTCAAAACATCTCTTCAGATGTTTACTGTTACAGTTTGGACAAGAATTTGCTAACAATTTAGCAAGCCCTGTACAAGTAACTTTAGAAGTAAATTTGACACTAGGGTATTCTGTACTGTCTAGATGAGGAAATTACTTCTAAAAATCCTTCTGTTTGATAATCCTTTCTTTCCCCCCCCCCTTTTTTTTTTTATTTTTACAACAGTTACATCATTCAATCCATGTTCCCCCACGTTTCTTCCTCTAATGGCTGGGACAGTGATTTTTAAGCTGATAAAATTTTTGTATGGCACATTTTTCCAGCATTCTATATTAAAGTTCAAGAACTAATAATATTCCATCTACTCAAAGGCTACAGTAGAGCCAGCATCCTTTATACATCCCGCAATATTGAACATAATTTCCAACACATAATCAATATCACAATAGCAAGGGCCAGGAAAGTCCTAGGCTGTGACAAGGCTGCCAGACCAGAGCTACTCAAACAGTGACTCTCAAGTAAAACAGTAAAAGTAAAAAGTATTTTTGCAAGAGCTTTGCTGAAGAGTCAGATATGAGAGATGCACCACATTCCTGAGGGAGAGTTTACAATGCTCAAGAGTCTTTCAGGGAGCAACTACTGGATGCAGTCATATTTTCCAGCTATGGAGGCAACACAGCGTGTGTTAGGAGCACTGGAGCTGGCACACTGCATACACCCCAGCCAAAGTCAGCTGAACACACCTGACTTACCTGGTCATAGTGGAAAGTCCACCAAGAGCTATATACAGCACTTTTACATAAGACAAAACACCTTTAACTGCTTAGTAACTAGTAGTAACTCATCAATGCAATTCAGCAGTTGATTAGTTTACACCGAATTTATACCCAAGGAAGCCCATTCTAGACTCGAAGACTGTGAATCCATGCAGCATTACCCCTCAGAAGAGATAACCAGGAGCAAACCAGGTCTCATCCATCCAATTCAATACACAGATTATTTTTCATCCTTCTCTTTTCACAAATATAATATACATTATCAACTACGGTATTTACACATACACACACACATGCAAAAGGTCCACTGAACCATTAAGCACTGCAATACTCAAGTCATTTAGGAGCCTAAAGGTTCTCTTGTCATTTCCAGGGAGGTTCCCCTGTGCCAACCATCTTCTCAGAGGGATCTCTGAAAAGCCTGCCCCTGGAAAAGCTCAGTCTTCCAGCCCTGCTCCCCACCTCTCCTCCCCCTACTAAACATGGAAGGAAACTGTCCACTTTGTCAAATGCCTTCCAAGTGGTAATTTGTGCTGCAAGCATTTGTTTGTCTTTTTGAAGGGCTCTCCAGCTGGAAAGCCCAGCAGAGCAGGCTGCTGTGTCACAGATGCCCCCACCACATCTCTCTACCCTCCCAAAAGCAGCCAAATGCAGCTCCCAAGAGTCTGACCCTGCAGGGGGAAGGGATGGAGGAAGGTTACTCATCCTCTCCCTCCATTTCCATATTTAGATGACACTCACAATGATCAGACAGGTTTCCCTTTTTTTTAAAACCAGGAGGCTTTGCTACTAGCCCTTGAAGTCAGAAGTAATCAACCTCTTTTGATGAAGTGCTACAATTTTGGGGGCACGATGTGACAGGAGTCATGCGGTTCTTGCAAAGTCTATTGAGATTAAGTGGTTCTTGAATAGGTTGTAACATTTTCCTCTTCAGGCTCTGAGGCTGAGGATATACAAAACACAAGACAAAGCTCTTTAAAGACCTGTCTTTAATGCTTTAAGGAAAATTCATCAACAGGTTCAGGTTGTATATTCTCAAGTAAACCCCTTACTGAATAATTAACAAGAAACTGAAGATACATGTCTCATTTCTCCTCCTCACTGCTTCTGGAAACATCCCTTCTCAAAACAAGAGCACCAGGGAAAAAAGCCCTCACAAAACAGCATTTCATGCATACATATTTATTACTTGAAAGAAAACTGTGCAGGGACATAAGAACAAGCTGGGTTTTTGAACAGATAGCATGTTGTAATTTAACAGACTATTCTTCTGAGCTGCAGAACAGAAATCAGGAGCTGTAAACACAAAACAGGAGGAAAAAAGAAGTGGGGGAGAGAGAGGGGAGAGCTTAAAGATCAGATCACAAGGAAACAAGAGTTCCAAGTGAATTAGCTGAAGAGCCCAAGTTTGACAACAAATTCTACCTCTCTACTTATACATGCCAGTCAAGAGTTAAACAGAAGAGTTAATGGAGATATTTTTACAAGAATTTCCAACTTGGATCTCAAGGATAACAGGAATTAAATACTTTTAGTCTGAGAAGTAAGAGGGTAAAAAATATGAAAACTAGTATTCTACCTACAAAGCTGTGGATGAGAAAAAGTGTTTTATCAGTGAAGTTTCAGATTTATTCCAGATTAATTCTTCAGTAACTTCATAGTCATGTCATCTTACATTCTCAATAAAATAGAAACCGAAACCCAAGCAAATTTGGGAATACAAGAACTAACAATGTATGTCCGTAGATTACCATCTCCTGATCTCTAATCTAGATTATCCAGAAAATTAAGTCTTCATTTTATGTCACTCCTATATGTACTGTCTGATGTTTAACACTCTAGCTGACACTTGAGGCAGGGCTAAGGTTTCTGCCTCCAGCTTGGCCTGCTCCTCTCCACAGCTTTCCCTTGAATTTGTATGAAGACATTATTGCTAGATGCACATGTAAGTACATTAGCAAAGTCTCATCAGAAAGAACAGTTAAATCTGGCAGAACAGGTCATGATGGAAAAATCCACTTTTCTGTAATCCATTTAAAAATAACATCTTCTAGACTTCTCTAAACAAATTATTCTATCATGAGATTTCATTTATCTTCTCTTTCTCAATCACAGTCTGCACTTGCTGCTTCTTCCGTCTCCTTGATGAGAAGCCATGAGCAAGGACATGGTCCAGTAAATTCTCTCCTTATCTTACCTCTCCTGCTGCATAAAAAGCTCTCCTCTTCCTCCAACCTATTGATATCAAATTAATTTTAGTGACACAGACTAACAAATCAGATTCATTTTAACATCACTTCTTCAAAGCAAGTAAGAATTTCTATGTCTGAGGCACTCTGCAGAGCTCCAGTCCAAAAGTAATTTGTAGCAGGTGTTTCTTTCTTCCCTAATATGCTCCCTTGTACATTAATCCCTGAACTTCATGTCTAAGACATTAAAGTGAAGATGTTTTTAAGCACAAATTCTAAACTAACCTCAAGGGAGAAATGGAAGATATTACAAAGAAAATGTATGTCGCAAGAAATGTGTCAAAAAACCCCAACCCAAACATCAAAACTCAAACACGCAAAACAACTGTTAGCAAGCAACCATATAAAAGAGAAAAAAAAATTTAATCTCCAAGTCTGCTTTGCTTTCATTACCACCAAAAAAATCCCCCAAATCCCCCCAAAACCAAAAACCAGCCACTGTTCATATGCAAACTGAAGCTTAAGTTATTCCGCCACCATACAAAACACAACAGTCTCTGGTGGGATGTTCCACCACTTTCAGGTGTACACATCAGGGTTGCAGCAACTGCATTCACGGGATGCTTTCTTGTATCAGATAAGACATGTCCATGCAGGAGTAGGAGAGCAATTCTTGTGTGTCTGTAAGCACTCACTTGGACACAAATCAGTTCAGAAGGCAAACAAGCAACATCCAGCAGCTGCATGTGTCAACAAAATAGATGCATTTGTCAACTATACTGCCTTCCAGCATAGGTTGCTGGCTTGGGGTGTTTTCCTTGTCCACTGAGCAAGAAAACATCAATTCCCATCTATTTCTTAGCATTCTAGGTTTTGCTATTTGCCACCAGACCTGTATCAGCACATTCATGTTAAGGCAGCTGGTGGCAGGCAGAGGATTTCATGGAGGAAGTCTCTGCTCAGATGCTGTGAAAACGCAGCAGAGGTGGACAGCCAGACTCCAGGCAAGAGCACAAAGCAACAGCAGCAGCTGCCAGACAAGAGAGCAGAGTCCATGTGAGGCACTGGGACAAGATTAGGAGACTCAAAAGTGCTTCTCCCTTCTTAGCTTATCTCTTCACTGTGAAACAGCTGGATCACCAGCCCAGGCTGAACCAAAACAAGTGTTCAAGCCTTTCCTCCATCAGAATTTCTAGTTTGGGAAAATACTGGTTATTCTGTTTTCAGCATGGGAGAGGAAAAGGGGAACACCTACTCTGTGGGCAGAAGGGAAGTAATGCTACAGTACAGATGACAAGTACACCTTAGAGAGCAGAGGGCTGAATTAAAAAGGGAGAGCACTGATGTGAAGGCACTGATATGAACAAGTAAGCTGAGTCTCAGAGAGCAAAGCAAAGATTCTACCCCACCCTTCAGTGGGATGGACTGACTGACACCCTGCAGGAAAGCTTCTGCCTACTCACCTGGCCCTCTAATAACTTGTTGAATAAAATTTACCTATCACACAATACATGCGGTGTCCTGAGGATGACCAAGATCTCTAAAGAGACTTTCAATTAGGTTGTAAAGTGGCTAAAAAGAATAAACACTTCAAATAAAAAGGAGAAATATCAAATCACCTGCAGCTGAAAGTAGAACAGTTAAATACCATTGTTGTAGAGTTCTCTAAGTACCCTGAGAGCTGAAGACAGAACAAAATACAGGTTTCTAAATTTGCAACTGTGATCCATTTTGGGAGCAAGGAAAACTTAAGAATAAAGCTCATGGAGTACTTGGGACACTGATCTTCTAGAGACTGACTTCTAAAGTCTTGGACCCTGCTCAAACCTTGCATAGCAGCAATGTAGTCTTTTCTCACACAGTGTAGTGACAACTGAGATGCCTGTGTGGAACCATGTCTACTGTTACAGTAACCCTAAAGTAGCATATTTATCTTCGGTTAAATCTGTAATTATTTTCATCTAAAGGACAGCATATGGCAACTGTGTGGAGAGAGGATTTTGAAATGATAATATCCTGATGTCACAAGACTTGTGTCCAGAACAACCACACTATCAATATAGTCATAAGCTCAGTTTAACCAGAAACTACAAAAATGGGTAGCAACTAATAGATCATGCAGCCAAAATTCATCTCTATGGTGGGTATGAAATATAAACTGTACACATTAAACAAACAGTATTACTCTTATTGGATATCATAGTAAAGAACCATGTTGAGATTTTGGTACCAAGCACCATGCAGAGCCAAATACAGCTTAACAAGATGTGCCCACACACAGATTTCCTCAATAGATGCCACAGAAAAGCCCACCACTCCTCAGTTCACAAAGAAGTGGATCTCAGCTCCACTGAGAGCTGAAATCAGCAAACAGAACCAGAATAATCTATCTAACAATAATATAAAGAACACATTTAATTTTCCCATTGCACTCACTCACATTTGCATCTTTTCCACAGTTTTGAGTCTCAGGGCTTGGACATAACACCAAACTGCAAGGTTACAGACCACTTCCACAGAAGACCACACCATCTGAGTCCCCTTACCTGCTGCCAGCTGGAAAGTCACTACAGACAGTCAGTGCAAAACTGCCAGCACAGAGCAACTACAAGTGCCATGGGCTTGCATGACCAAGTCCTTGGTACACACATTCAATGGAAGCAAGAGGAGCAGCAAAAGAAGCCTGCCAGGCTTTGATCACAAATAGCAAGTCACAGATAAACACAGCAGAGCAAGAAGCTCCTCTCCTACCAAAGCAACGGGGTCAGACTGCATCCGAGCAAGGGGTGGGCAGCAGGATGGTTCAAATGACACTCCTGAAGCTAGGAAGGATAGGAAAGCCACTCCAGTGCCTAATGCCTGGTATTCCAGCTCACAGTGTTTTTCTTTTTATGCTAAAAGAGCTGAATGGAACAAGTTGCTGACTATCTGTCAATATGTGAAAGGTGTATGACATTAGGAACAAAAAACCTGGCTTCCACAGCACACCTGTAAAGAGAAAGTACGTGCACGATAGAAATTTCTTTCAAATAAGAATACAACAGTTAAATTAACACCTTCAGGGCATTTTAAGGAACATGCGATATCATGACAAAAGCACATCAGTGGAGTTTGGAGGATTTAATGTCTGTCAAAGGCAAACAAACCCCTCTTCTTGGAGAAAAGAGATACTAAAAAGGATTGCACCACCTCTGCAAGAAACAGCATACATACATAGTATACATAATCCTGAATATCAGCATGCATTAAATTCACTACAGAAACTTTAGGCATTGCCCCTCCTGTCTAGAAGAAGCTACAGAACAAGAAAAGCCATTACCATTTTAATGAACCCAGGATAGCAGGGCCCTGAGCTTTAAGAATTTGGCCTCCAGGGGTTGTGCAAGAAGGAAAGGAGGGATGGAGTCACTGAAGGAAATCTCTGGGGGATGAGCAGCATGGGTAGCAACCTGCTACAACTCACAGGGTTCTGAAACACAGGGCATGCCTTTGGGAGAAAGGGCAGCTGAATGAAGTGCCAGTCGAGGCACCAGGAAAGAAGTGTGGAAATTCGAGCACATCTTTCTATCTTTGGAGACCGCGCTTTATGAACCACAGGGTCTTTCACAACTTACCTGAGAGAATGTCCAAGTGCTGTGGGAAAAAAAAAATAGCACACAGGCACTTCTGACTGTGCTTAGAGCAGAATCTCCCCCTCCATCACACCGAGCAAAGACTTGCACTGGAGCTCGATGCAAAGCCCCTGAGCCCTACCCAAACTTTAGGGTCATCAAGCAAGAATGCTTCAGTGACCCAGTGTCTTCACAGAATTCACCCATGTGATATGAGAATCCAGGAAAAGATTTCTTTAACCTTGGGGAGTCTGAGGGAACCAGCAGCAGCTCCAGACACACAGCAGTTGAGTAACTATCTCAAGGATTCCTCAGAGAACACTCCTGAGTTTCAGACATGCTTTGCCAGCAAGTCAAAAGCTCAGGCATCCACTGTTGAAATCCTACGAGTGTTTTCTTTAGCCTTAGAATGAGTACATGAGCTTTTTGAACAACTTGATACCAAGATGCAAAGATCAACTGGACTCCCAAATAATCTTCAAAGTGGTCACCACCACCATGCTGTTTTCTTAGCACAGCTTCTCTGCCCCCTTATATTCCAGTCCTTGATTCATCCTTTCAACCCTTGGCAAATAACAGCCTCACCCAGACTAGAAAAGCACAGTAGGGATGCTTCCTAGGAAAATCTGCATGAACACATGGGCCTTGCAGGGAAAGAGAAATAGCATCAACATGCAAATACTCCAGGAAAAGTTTAAGAATATATGGCTGCTAGCCTTCCCAAATCCTTTCCCTTCTGCACCACTGAGGCTATCCTTAGCCTCCCTAGACTTCTCTCACATACATGGGGAGCATCAAATTTACATCTGCTCAAGATTTTTTAGTTTTATTTCTTTGAAGGATTTTTGTAGATCTAGATTCACTCATTAACCAAGAAACTGCCTGAAGAATTAATTACTGTAGCACATTTTTAACATATATACTAGCAGGTCTTGGGCACTTTAAAACACTTGAGACTTTAAGAGGAATACATTTCAGAGTCTCCCTATGGACCCTTGCCAAGTGTCTGCAAAGCAGGGCTACTTACACAGCACATAACACTGCATGGCACAGGTACACAGAGCTACCTCCAGAGATCAGCAGAGACTGAGCCCTCCTCTAGATTCAACACCTCACAGCTGCTCCAAGCACAGCTGGCCACTGCAGCTTGGAAGAGCACCCAAGTCCACCCACATGATACACCCACCATCTCAGGTGGCTTCAAAGGTCATATGCTGGCCAAAGGGTTGTAAAGTAGTAGGAGAAAGGAATACATGTTACCATTTTAATAGGGCAGAAAGGGAAGTACTCTGTTTACTCAAAACCCTTTCCTCCTTCTGTGACGAGAGGTTGAAATAGAAAAAGCTGTTACTGTGCAGAGAACAGCACATGAATTTATATCTGCGTTTTTAAGCTCTTGAGGAAACAGAATGGCCAGCACTGAAGGCAATTAGTGCACCAAACCAGACAACTAGAACAACAAAAAACACAGAACAATGATCTCTTATTTCCCAAGCTCGGATGTCACCATCACACTTTCCTATTCATGCAGCATACTGCACTTTGAAAAGCAGGGCTGTTTTTCTCTGCCTGAAAGGAATACGAAGAGTTCCTATTTTTTTTTTTTCCCTAAGTAGTTTTGGGCGGTCAGAAAAACAAAACCTTTTAGAGTGCAAACCACTGAACAGGACAAACCTGCGGCAGGTTTAGAACAAGACATACTGGAAGGTGGGTTCAAAATACATAGCTAATAAATTAAAATACTGTAAATCTCAAAAACCTTTTGTGAGAATTCCCCCTGCAGCACCCCAGATGGCGTGTGTTTTGCCTTTTGATTTGGAGAACCATGAGACAATCATAAAACAGCCAAACACTGGAAAGCAAGACTAGTTATCTTCCACCACAGCCCCCCAGCACCACATTGCATGGTGCATTTTTAATTTGAAGAGTCAAGTCATGCAGTAACTGTGACAAAATTAAGCAGAGGGAAACGGTATCAGTCACCTTCTGCAGTGAACCACAGAGAAAAGAAAGCAAGGCAATAAAATGGGTAATTAACACTGAACCTTGGATATAGGAAAGCAACTGCTCCCTGCCACCTGCATTAGTTCAACCCATCACTGGAAAAAATACTTCCCTGTGCAGTAACTTCCAACGACACACACACCTACCCAGCCACAAACATTCACACCATCTGCTCTGGTTACAGCTGAGCTCTCAAGCCAACTTCCAAGTCAGGCTGACAAGAGTTCACATGGCTCTGATCCACCAGTTCTTTTCCAACTAGTTATTCATCTGCAAAGAGAATTACTAAGCCAACAGAGGGTTTCTTTTTGTATAAGTCTGTCACTTTTGTATAAGGTCTGTCACTGACAGCACCCAACTCAGCCAAACTCAGTAGCCAAATATCACGTCAACTAATGTTCATGTATTTCTAAAATGTTTTAACTAATCTGTGTCTTCAGTCTCTGGGGTTTTTCCTAGTTTCCTCCTCTTAAAGTTTTCCAAATGTGCATAAAATTATATGGTTCACAGAAATTTTTCAGCAATTGCCTGGAGACCTATCATGCTTCATCAATTATATTATCAGATAAAGACAGAATTTAAAGCACCAAACAGATAAAGGAAATATGCTATAAAAAGGTGAAGTACCAACAATATTCTTCAGTCATGAAGAGCTGATGTGAAGTTAAACCATAAAGAAAAAAAGGCTCCCCGTTACACTATTTATTTTCTTGAATATCCAATTAGAACCTTCATTTATTTACAAAGTTACACAACTTTGATCGCTCCCATCCCTTCTGTCACAGCTGAGAGAGCATTTGTGCACATCCACCGCATGTAAGGAAGCAAAAATAGCTGACAGTTGCTCTAATTTGGTAACACAGATTCACTGTTTTTAGATCACTGGGTCATAAGGCTGCTTAAAGGTGACCCACCAGCCCCTGAATTTCTTGTAGACCTAGTAAGTTCACCAGGCCACGGAAAAAAAAATGTTTTCACTCCATCACGACGCAGGACAATATATGCAGCAAGCATTGCATGCAAACAATAAACCCATGTTGTTTCCAACAACACATTTTAGAAGATAGTTTCTCCCAGCATTCTTCTCTGAATTTATCTCTGCAGCTGACAGACTGATTCTTCTTCCAAAAGTACAACCAGAAATACCAGCACTCTGCCTCTTGCTAATCCCAGGTAAAGAGCAGAGCAGAGATAAAGAACTGGACTTCTAACCCACAGGCAGTCCTTTTTTTTTGAGAAAGAAAACAGCTTTATTTGTTTTTTTCAACTTCTTTTTTTCCATCCCTAAATACCAGGCATTTCAGAGAGCTTGGGAAAAGGAGTCAACATTGTGACAGATACACATATAAAACTACCCCATAAAGGATTTTTTAAATTGGAAAATAAAGCAGGCTCTCAAAAACACTGAACTACAGTCAAGCATTATTTTATTACTGTATTTCTACCACAAGCTCCCATCTGCTATTTCCCTCCTTCCCATCTAGAACTAGAGGTAAATCCATTAATTAGACAAAAAAGTGTTCTGCAGGACATAGATAAAAATTTCTGAGACAGAAAAACCCTACTAACCCAGTTTTCTAGACCATGTCATAGGACAGTTTAGAATCAAACAAATTAACTTTGCAGATTACCATTTCGAGACAAATCAAGTTCCACCAGCTGCATGAAATTTGCTATTTCTGGAGGGAGTCGTTGGATTTCATTGTCACTAAGTCCAAGTTTCCGTAACTTCACAAGCTGGAAGAAAGGCTGAAAGAAAGAAAAAAACTACATTTCAGAAAATATTCACGTAACTCACATACAGGCATGACAAATGATGAGGAATAACTGCAATTACTTTCAAAATGTGAGCTAATTAAAGCCATTGCATGGCATTAGTTATGCAGATCTCCTTCAGACCTGTATGAACATTTTGTTTTAATTTTCACATGCAAACAAACTATAACTTGTGTTTTAGCTAAAATGAAAACTTATGTAAAGAAATAATCCATAAAGCTTACTGTTAACGATCATTGCAGACAGACACTAGCAAAAAGTGTCAGCTTCAAGTTATTAATGGGACAAGGCTACCAAGCAGAGTAATTAAAAGCATCCTAATTACACACCAGGGCTCATTAGGATGTTAATGCAGAGGGACACTTCTAAAGAACCAGATCCAGAAAACTGACGAAGAGGGGCTCACCAGGTCTTCACTGGTGAACACCAAAACCAACTAGGTTACAGAACCAGGCTCCCTCAGGAAGGCTTTCTCTGTTTTTTCACACACCCTCTGTTCTACAGCCCAGTTTCAGAAGGACTAATGAAAGCTGGGCAGGGTTTCAGGTCATCTTTGCTTGAGGAGAAACCTAGGCCAGCCCTGTCCACAGCGAGAACACGGGCACACAGTGCAGCCAGGATGCTGACACTCCCTGACCCCAGCTGTGGGCTCACAGCTGTCTGGCAGCCCCCAAGACAAAATAACAATCAAAGAGGCCAAGCTGAAAGTCAGGTCAACTCCAGGCAGCGGGAGCAGCTGGTGAATGAAAGAGAAAAACGATCATTTAAAACCTACTGAGATGTAGGCATTCCTGAGAAAGTTGTGGAGCTCTTATCGCAACTTTCCTTTCTTCCAGGCAGGCCTTTCAAGGAGCGTGACTGCAAGGGGTGAGGGTTTGTGCAGAACGAAGTAACTTTACATACAAGTCATCTTCATCAAAACTGAACAGACTCCTCCAACTCTGAGTGAGTTTTGTGCCCCTGGAGTGCACAGGGAGTTTGACCCAGCAGTAAAATGTGCATCTCACCCACTCTCAGCAACCCCCATGGTTTTGCCCCCTTAGGGTGACTGGAAGACACACACAAATTTGGGATATCTGCTAACATTTAGTCACCTGCAATCCCTTCTAAGAAATTAGCACCTCTTTTTGAGCTTTTATTTAATTTAGGTGATGGAGTACGTGCTCTAAACATCACTCAGCTATGACTTAGACTGACACAAAAAGGGGCAGTAAGGCATCTTAATAGGACACAAGCCAAAAGCAGTTTCATGAATCTGTATTACAATACAGGTTTTCAATCTTCTTTTGAGCGTCTTGTGGTCAAGATCATGAATCAGGTTTTTAAGTGCAAAGTTTTGCACTTCTGCATCCATCTTTCAATACACATTGTGTCACAGAAAAATAAAACACAACTGAAGCTCATGTGTTTTCTCTCAAAAACATGGGTTCCTTTTAGGGGATAAGAAGGATAGAGCTTTAAAAGGTTTATAAACACTCAACAGTAAAAGATGCACCAGATCTGAATGTGGAATTCCAAAGGCATTTTTGAGTTAGAATGGCACTCCTCCACCCTCCCTCGTATTAAAAGTGTTTTATAACAGAGTTGAAATTTTAAGAGGAAGATAAAATCCTCTATAATTCCATATTTCTAGTTCCCTAAAAATTTATATTCCAATTAAAATAGCCACAAATGCTTTTTAATCCTTCATTGTCCTCAAAAGATCTGTAACTGCATTTTCATATCATTACCATTCTTACCTTAAAACAAATTTAGCCCTTTCTCTAAATATTTATTAATAAAATAATAAACCAAGAATCTATCAGAAGCTTAGAAAAGCACTTAAAGACACTGTTGTGAAAACATAGCAGGAGTACACTCTGCAGAAGAGATCCCAATCTGTCCTAACACTCCAAAATAAATACTTGCCAAAATGTGCTCCTCAAAGCAGTGTGTAGCTGCTAAACTATATGACAGCTATAAATATTGATGTTCTGCTACAAATCTTATCCTGAGCAACAGTTGTCCCTGACAGATATTCAGTGGCAAGTGAGCAAAGACAGAAGGAACATGGTTAAAAGACAGAATAGTCACCAAAAGCCTGTTAAGAGCTGGATATCCCTAGGAAGGTTTGAGGGCCCTCACATGTGTCAATACAGTACATATTTATTAAATGTGCAGAGCATGTGGGCAACACAATACAACAAGTAGTATTGCACAATATTTGAAGATCTTCCTGTTTCTTTAGCTGACTACTACTTAAAAGAAAAATTAACTGGAAGCTTTATTTCCCATCTGCATAACAATTTTTAATGAATGACACCATTTCCTAGATAAAATCAAACTGCAGCTACATGAATGGCATTTCTTTGAACTTCTTGCCTGTTTTTTTTCCTTTGAACTACAGGACTCAATCACTCTTGTATGTTTAGTGCATCCTACCCCCATTTCAGTAAGTGTTCTTCCTTTATCTAAGACACATCATTAGTGCTCTGAAGCACTGCTGGAAAGGCAAGCAACTCCTTTTTGCCATGTATGTTTTACCTTTCAAAAAGGCCACAGTTAACAAAGAGAATTAAAAGCCTACTCAAGAGAGTTCAACAAACGTAAACATATATATATGTCTATGTACCCGTGTGTATAAATATCTGCAATTTCTTAAATACATGCCAACAGGAAACATGTTCCTAATTTGATGTAGCTAACACACTTCTGCCTCTATTTGATAGGCTCTAACACCATCCCAAGTGCAGTGGGGTTGCTGGCCAGAGCAGCACATCCACCCAGCACGCTCTAATAGCTGGTTTTGATTGCAGACCCAACGCCTCTATGAGTATCTTGGCAACACTTGTAAAGCTGCTTCGTTTAGCCATCCTAATTAATAGTGCCTCGATGAGAAAAATAATGCCATGAGCATAAGCACTGAAGTAGCCTACAACTTGCTATTTAGTAACAGTTCCTGACCCTCAGCTGAAGCTTTTTCTGCTATGAAAGAATTTATAGAGGCTTCTGTTATGTGGATTTTCTAAGAACATACATCTTGAACAGATACTTTCTCTCTTGGAAAACTAACTAAGTCTGTCTCACCTGGACACATATTTAAAAAAAAAACCTTCATTCTGACAAAATTGGGTTGATGTCAGCCAATGGAAGAAAAAAAAAAATTAACAGATAAGTGCATGACTCACTGAGAAGTACAAACATACACCTTTTAAGAATACCACTACAAATTCCACTCAATTCTAGGGAAAAAAAAAATTAAGAGAATTAAGACAAACTAGTAGAATGGCCAAGACAACATATCTCTGGGTTTCTTTCAGTGGTTCTCTCCCAAAACAAAAAATATTCATGCCTGAGAATTTCCCCTGAAAACTCATCACCTTACTAAAAAAAATAAATGGAAATAGATGAAAACAATAACAATTAAGTAAAACACAAAGGAGGGAACCAAGACATATTTGCAGCTAACGCTGTTTAAGGGGAGGAGCAACATTTCAGCAACATCTGAGCTGCTAGAGCCTTTGCAGTGCTAGAGACAGGTCACACTCCAAACCCATCTGGGACAGGTGGCAAAACTGAATGTTTACGGTGTTAAGCAAAACATTTCCATAAAAGGGCTACTATTAGCAGCAAAAAGAATTAAAATTAGAACCTTTACGAATCCACTGCCTAATTCTCACAATGGGCTAGCATAAGCAGTAGAAAGTAGAATGAGATGTGAAGGCAAAAGGAAACTGCAAAGTAACTTCTTTCACAGTTACATACACACCAGATAGGCTGAGGGTTTGGTGGTTTTTTGCTTCAGGTTTCTTTTTTTTTTTTTTCCGGCACTTGAGCTGTTGCTCACAAGACACAAGATTAAGAATTTGCAAGCATTTGCTCTTATGTCAAATTTCCCTTGGACGCCAATATGGATTTTCCACACACACGTGTTGCCTCAGGTTTTAAGGCTTCTTCAGGCAATTACATTATTATATTAAAATTAATTAAGCTACAAGATAGAGCATGTTATTAGGTTCTATTTCTTAAGTACATCTGTATTTATTTCTCCCATTTTCCAAACTTACAAATGACCAACTAAAGGCTATCTGTGCTTTTGAATTAAGAAGTCGTACATATTAATTTAAACACAGTTTAACTCCTAAATGCATTCTTGTTTCAAATCTTACTTCAGGCTCCATTTTCTTCTCCTAAATTGTAAACAAAAATCAATGGGGACACCATTTCACCTGTTTACTTTCAATCACCAGCTATGTGTCCTCCTCCAGTCATCGGATAAGGGGAATTACAGTCAATCCTTCCCCATGCTTTTTATACTGCCACAGAAAGATCTTTTTCTGAGGTCTTTCTTGAGGCAAACACAAGTAGAAGAGGTAATTTTCGTAAGTAATGCAGTGAACAAGAGATAAGGCATCAAATCCATGAAATAACCTTGCAACACAGCTGCTCCCCAACAAGGTGCCTGGTCCCTTGCTTTTGGCCCCTAGAAGTCACCATTTTGTCTGCATCCTTGCATGGCTTCAGTGAGCGGAGGAAGCCCAACTCACTTTAGGTGAATGCACTGCTTGGTCAGGACACCATGAGGAAAACAAGGATTAAATCCCGTAACGAAGCAGCACCACTGAATGCAAGCATCCTGCTTCCTCGGATTGGGTTTAATAACCAGGCTCTGCCACAAGCACACACGTACATTCCCCATCTGCCTGAAGGGCAAAGGCAAAGAGGGAAGGGCCAGCTTTTCCTCATTCCTCTCCATCCTACTTCTGTGGAATTATCAACAGAATGGCCTTTGACAGACTATCAGTAGGGGTCACTCGCTGCTAAGGATTCCAAGATGGGACACTCAATGCCCTACACTCACCAACTGGTGGGATTTCAAATGTCACTTCTACTCCAGTCAGCCAGTGGACATACCAGTCTGGAGCTCTCAGCAACTTGTAATGCACCCTGTGCTCCACTCAAGCCTCAAGACACCCACCCTCAGTCGAAATCCACAACTAACTTGTGAGCAAAAAACTCTTTCTAGGATGCAATCCTGTACATCATTGTCTCAAAATCCAACCCAGAGACTTCTGCCAGTAGCACAGGTGGGAGTGCTGAGGAAAACCAGCAAGAGCACAGAAAACAGACACCCTTCCCATAGAAGCACATCCGAATTAGCTGCACAGTAAAATGCTGAGGAAGCTGAATCCTACTCTGGATTCATGAAGTGTGAAAACAGATGTCAGCAGACTCCAGTAAATGCTAGCACAGGCATCATCAGTTTAGCATCTCCCACAAAGCCTGCTAGCAGCATCAGGACCCCTCAAGTCACTCAGTCTGCTTTCACCTGCGAGCAAGGACAGGTGGCAAGGGCAACCGGCTGTCACAAATACGGATCCCACGTGATCCTTTGGGCACAGCAAACTTTAATTTATAAATAAAGTACTTCCTGAGATACTGAAACAATTTCTGAGGGCAGGGATGAACTCATGGTGCAGCAAGCAGGGTCATCATGCAGTTGATGACTCTGCATCAAAGAAGCAGCTGATGGATTTCTGCAGCCATGAAGAGATGCAGCAGCAGCTGATGATGGACAGCAGCACACAGACCTCTGCCCAGCTGTTTTGTGGCAAGCTGGCAAATGGACAACTCCTCCATCCAGCTGAGTTCTAGTCCTGTCTCCACATCACCACGAGCAAAACCAGAATTGTGACATACATTTGGCAGGATGAAAGATTGTTTCACACACCCAACCATGTACGCAGAACATGTTCAAGCTGTACTTTGGTCTCACAACATTCTACTACCAACTTTGTCATCGTGAATATTAATGAAAGACATCATGGAGGCAGACATTCAAGCAGGAGTCGATACAAAACATTAATAACAATAATTCACAACAAGAGAAAAATATTAATGAAAGATCACAGCTCATGGGCACATATCCTAAACAGAACCAGATCCTGCAACTGCTGTCTCTCCCTCCAGTGGGTACTTGAAATGAAAGCCCAACAGAAAGATCAGCCAGGCAAGAAGGACTGTGGAGGAAGGCCTACAGAAGACAGAGCAAAAATGATACCACTGCCTCACTGAAGCTGGTATTCAGCATCAACCTGCTACACTTCTGACACCTTATTTTCAAAGCATCTGCCATTTTCTGAACCACTGACAAGGATGGGCCAATTGCAGATCCTAGTCTCAGCTGTTACCATCCCTTTTAAGAAACAAATAGGAGACTACCCACTCTCAAAAACCAATACACCGCAGCACTGAATCAAAATGCTGCACTACCAAGCAGTGCATTGACCAGGTTGTCTCATACTGTTCCTGGCAGGCAAGGATTTACTTTCTCTTTCATGTCAATTAAGCAGAAGCAACAAAGGTTAAAGAGCACTCCATGCTAGAGCTGTTTGTTAGAGCACAGTGGTGAGAGACCACCTCTGGCTTTAAGAGAGGCCAGAAAACATCTACTACAATGAAATATGGATTCATTGCAGTTAAATGCATTTTCCACTTGGAAAAAAAAAAAAAAGAAAACCAAACCCAACCAAAGTTCACATTAATCTCTCTAATGAATTTATAGCACGCATTTTTCCAGAATACAAGACTGTTGGCAGGAGGCAACGTCTTCTTTTTAGACCAACTGATATAATTAGAAAAATAACTCTATGTATAATCATAAAATTTATTTTAGAGGTACAGATGTATAATATCTGCCCACAAAGCTTGTCTCATCTATGTACATCACAAAGAGAAGGGAATGCTACCCATTAACTACAAAAGTATACACCTTACCAAAAAAAGTTAAAGGTGTTGAAACATAAGTACTGAATTACTTTCAACTCAAGTCAAAAATCAGTAGAGCTGAACTGTTACTACAAAAAAAACTGCCATTAGAAAATATTTCAAAATTGCCATTAGAAAATATTTCAAACCAAGCAGACTTCAAAAATCTTCTGAACAATTGCAGGGACACTAACAGGGACACTAATGACTTTCCTTTGTTTAGGAAACAGCAGACTAAGTTCTTCCTCTGCTCCCATCAGACTGTGGTCTTTCATATTCGATGTCAAAAGGTAAAGTATTTCTTCAAGTCTGAAGCCATACAGAAAAACCTGGAAACTAGGAGGAGAAAACCTAGATATACTTATCTGGTAATAAACTTCTTTGCAGCCTTCAACACAAAGCTCTATGTTTAGAGGTATGTTAATATAAGGATCCAATGTTGCTTCTCCACAAACCACAAAGGATTTTGGTAATTAAAGCATAATACTGTATGATAGCACTCATTGATTATACTCAAACAGGTTACAAAAGGTAACAATCTCAAGATACTGAAGTTGTAAAGTCACAGGCGTTCTTAACAAGTATTTTAAATAACATTCATCATGCTGAAAAAATTCTTAAACTTTCAATAAAACTACTTTTACTGTGTGTGTGTATAGTCTGCTTCAGCTTCACCCAGTTCTCTCTCTGACACTAACTGTAAATACATGTTTTTTCAAATCATACAGTGGTATTTCTTTAAGGATGTGCAAGATGTGCAAAAACACCATGACACTATCAATATGGAAAGTAAAAACTTAAACATTTGAGGGTGAATAACCGTGAATAACCGGAAATCTTGAAAACCACAACAATTCAATCTGTAGCATTAAAAACACCCAAGTTAAAGATGGGCACAATCTTTGATATGCCCTCTATGGAATCATAAAACAGTTGAGGTTGGAAGGGGCTCTAGAAATCACCTAGTGCACCCCCTGCTCAAAGCATGGGTCACCCAGGACCATGTCCAGTCAGGTTTACAGCATCTTCATGAACACAGATTGCACAACCTCTCTGGACAATTTACACCAGTGTTGGACAATCCTCACAGTAAAATGTATTTTCATATTTCAGACAATTCCATGTGTTTCAGCCTTTGCCCACTGTCTCTTGTAAGGTCACGGGGCACCCCAAGCAAAGTTTCATGCTGATGAACACGTATTTATACAACCATTAGCCTTTTTCTTAAGGCTGAACTATTCTGGCTCTTTGAGCCTTCTCACCTGAGAGATGCTCCAAGCCCTTATCAGTCTTTGTGGCCCCTACAGTGCATGTCCAGTATGTCCACGCCTCCTCTTTTGAGACACTCAGCACCAGACAAAGCACTCCAGTCTGCTTCCCCAACACTAGCCAGAGGACAAGGATCACTTGTTGGCAATGCTTTGTGTTACACAGCCCAGGGTACTGTCAGCTCTCTCTGTCTTGAAGGAGCATTGCTGGCTGATGGTCAACTTGTCCACCAGGTTACCCATGGCCTTTTACTGGAATACTGTTTTCCAGATGGTTGGCCCTCAGCCTGTACTGGAGAACTGGGTTATTTCTCTCCAGGTGCAGGTGTATTTCTCTTTACTGAACTTCATGAGATTCCCCTCTGTCCATTTCTCCAGCCTCTCCCTGTCCTGCTGAATGACAGCACAAACATCTTTTTTACCAACCTCCTCCAAGAAGAACCCTAAACATATCAAAGTTTGTTTTCTCAAGATACTGTTTATTGTCCTGTTCCTTCCTCTCAGAACCCTGAACTCCACTACAGCCAAGGTAACCAAGGTGCCTACAACTACTGCAACCCTGATCTTAACATCTCAACCTGTCTTTCCTTGTTTTTAAGTATGAGGTCCAACAGATCACATCTGCCCATTAAATCCTTGAGCACCTGTGTTAGGAAGCCATCAAAGCACTTCAGAAAACTCCTGGATTACTTATGTCCTGCTGTGTTCTCCTTCCAGCTGTCATGTCGTTCAAGACCCATGTGAGGACCTGAGCCTGCCAACATGAGACTTCTTCCTGTTATCTGAAGAAGGCATCATCTACTAGTTCATCCTGATCAAGCAGTCTAGAGCAGACACCCAAAACAATGTCATCCACTAATCCCAACCTGCTCTCAGCTGGCCCATCATCCATCCCAAAACAAAACTTCACATATCCCTGCTGCTCCCTCACCCCAAGGGCAACTCCCCATCCTTGCCTTCCTGGCTGTCCTTAGAGCCTGTGTCCATCCACTGCAGCACTCCAGCCATGTGAGATATCCCACCACATCTCTCCAAACCCAAGGAGATCTATGCATTCAAAAGAAGGAAATAAAGTTCCTATATATGTACAACTTAAGCAGGCATAAACACAAATTTAAAGAGAGGTATGGTACGATAATCATGTCTTTGCACAGAGTACTGGCCACTGACCAAACAAGTGTCTTTCAGGCTTATGGTTGCATAATGATAGGAACAATGATAGAACAGCGAAATTCAGCCCAGAACAGGTTTTTTCCTGAGACAAAGGTGTGGTATGGGAGGAACAGAGGGACAATTTCTTAAGGAGCTTTCACATGATTTTGGTAAGATAACAGCACCCTGGATTTCAACACCACACATAACAGAGATACAGAGATGCAGTGCTGAATGCCAAGCTGCAGCAGACCAGCAGCATCTCTAACAGAGAAACTGGGGCACAGGAGGAGACCAGGGTTTAACCAGGTCTCTCGGGAAAAGGGTCTCACATCTATTTAGCAACTCTACAGAGAACCTTTAGTATATAACACCAAGAAGAAAAATTACAGATGACAGGTACAATTTGTAAGCTCAGAGACGCACAATGATTCAGAGCTGCACTACATTAGGTTTACAAACGCTACATAAAAATCATTCCCCAAAGGAAAAAAAAGTTCCTCAGACTCTTAGGCTAAACTAAGTGCGCAGAAAAAATTTTGACTTTTTTTTTTGCCACTGGAGTTTTTCCATAAACAACATCTGCTAAAAGTATCACGGGAAAGCGGTCTTTATTCTTTGAGTTAAAGAACTGAGCAGCAGCAAGAGAAAACAGCAGCAAAACAAGAGTTATAAGCTATTTCCACCACCCACCAATCCAAAGAATGCTGTGATTTAACACAAAGGCCAAAATATAATACTGCATTCAAGAGTTCCTAAGATTTTTTTTTTATCACTGGAAAAAGAAATATGCAGGGATTTGGTTTTGTACTGCAAATTTGAGTCATAGAGAAATTAAGCTGACAGGATGTATTTGCCCTCAAATTCTAATGTACGAGAGTAGAAAACAACATTTCATCAACTACGGACTGATCCATAGAATTGAAAGCATTTTATTTTTATCTGATGCTTTTCATTAGAAAAGCTATTGAAATGCATCATGCAGAATGTGTTATTTTCTTCTATCAAAGCCGTTTGCCAGAAAGCCTGCTCTTCAGTGAAGAATAGTTTTTGACGTGCAGCAAATGATATACTACACATTACAGCTTGAGTTGAAAAATTCTTCAAGTTTTTCACTACCAAGGTAAATAAAAATGCTACAGGTTCAGAAAAAAAACACACAAACCACATTTTTAAGTCGCTCTATGCACACTGGCAACCACTTACTTTTTTTTCAATAAAATCAGATACACAAAATAATCAACAGAAGGCACTTGGGATCCAACCCAGGAGAAGGAATTATTTAAGCAAGTTAAGAGCTACACTTTACCACCAACCCTATATATAGCCCATCCTTTTCAGACCAAAGGGTGCAGCTCTTTAATTTGTCTTGTAAAACAGAAGAGGCGAGAAGCATGCTGACAGATAGAAATTGCTGTTCTGTGGGAAAACAGCCACATCTGCTGAGAAAGGCTTCAGAGAGGCTTCATTATTGTGGAAAACCACCAGCAGTTTAATAGCATACAGCTCGCTCCTCCAGCACATCCCACCAGGCTGGCTTATCCTGCAAGAGCAAGAGCAGAGGAGGGAACCTGGGAGGCAGCAGAAAGGAAGGGGAAAGAGCAGACTACAAAGAAAGGAGATGTTTGCAAAGGCAGTCAAGAATCCAGCACAGAAGGGACAGGAGGGGAAGCAATGCATCATAAACAGACAGCAGACAGAGCTCTTTAGGTTGGAGGAAATAGGCAAGATCCTGGAACATGAAGGATGGGGGAGGATGGGAAAGTATGAACATGCAGGGTGAGGAGTCTGAGACACCAGTGGTAAGGACAGGAAAAGGTCGCTGTCAACACAAGCACAAGCTCTGCATCACCTAACTGAGGAATGGAGCAAAGAAGGGATCCAGGGATCCAGCAGAGCAGCTAAGGAAACCTTGACCAAGATTCACTTACTGACATGGGAAACCAAATGTGCAGCAGCAAAATTACATAAAAAAACCTTTAAATTACTCTACAAACAAAAATTATGACCTTGTACTCTTGAAATGCTGACAGATACAGCTTGGTGAAAAAAAGGTATTTGTAGGGAAAAGGGGGTCAGAGAAACAGTTTTATTTCTGGTTCACATATTAATGCACAAGGAAACAAATATGGGGAAGAACAGAAATAATGGGGGCAATGACATGCACCTCTCTCTGCTTCTCAGACATTTCTTTTCAGGTGTTTTCCAGATGAACCCTTCCTACCCTCTCCCCTTAGAAAAAGGTGAAGAATTCTACCAGACATTTTGGTCAGCTTACAGAACAAAAATAAAACTAGCAAAGTACTTCCCTCAAAATGATTCAAGTGTATTTCTTGTTTCTCCTGAGGATACTTCACATGACTCTCATAACATACAATTCAGCAATAGTGCTGGGTCCTTCTGCTAGTCATTTCCCTTCAAGACACTACAGCAATTCTCTAAGTTGTCTTCTGTATTTTGACAGGATTTTTATGTGTGTTTTTTCTTTGGGTTTTTTCATTAACACCCTAACATATGCCACGTTCTACTGGCTTATTCTAGAATAACAGAGTTTTTAAGTATGCTAGGAAAGACTGCAAATTAAACAAAGCCCAGGACTATTTCTGTATTTCAAAATGGAGATTTTAGGATGTGTTAGAGTATATTCTTTTACTGGTAGACTGGATCAAACGAACCAATCAATCTTTTATTGATAGAAATGGGGGCAGAGAGAATCGGGGGGAAAGGGGGAAAGTGTGTGCATCCAACACAAATTGCCTCATCAGCTTGCGAGAAATGCAGCAGGTCACATATTTCATCATGCCCCTTGCTGATATTTATCTCTCTCAGAAAGCTGTACATCTGAAAGGATGAAAAAAAAAACGCAAGTGGATGGAAAGTGGATGTCTAGAAATAAAGCTATCATCACTGTCTGACTTGTAGCCATGGCAAAGCTGGTAAAAGAACTCACCAATATCTCCTCAATTTCAGAGAAGCATTACAAGGCTTCCTGCCTGCTATAATAGACCTTTTAGACCACAGCTGCCCACACTGGGAAAATGAGTCTGAACTACCTGTATGCACAATGAAGAGCTGAGTAGCAGAGTTGGGGTTTCCTCCTCCATCCACGGCAACTTCTGCTGCAAGTGGCAGAGTTTACAGGGCAATTCTTCTTCACTGTGCCAAGGTGAGGCTTTACAGCAGCAATTTCCTAAGGGGCATCACAACCATCTCAGCAACACAAACACCTTATCAGTGTTAAGGGATTATATTATGGCATCAGCACAGCCCACAGGTGATTCACCAGGAATTGGCACAGCCCACTGGGAACTTCAGGACTTCATCAAGCACTGAAAAACACCTAACTAACCAGCTGTAACTGAGAGTTACACAATTCTCCTGACTTGTTTAGGCTTCAACTGAGCCCAAATCTAGCTTGATTTTTGTGTTACTGCCTTTATGTACGTAGAGAAGAAACCTAATGGAGGTAAGGTCAGACTAATATAATGAATTACACTAAATTAAGGATGTAACGACCACTTTTATCTATGCGGACCCAGCAGTTTGTTAATTACACACTCTGGTGATTTCCCCCATGCTTTCTCTATCAGAGGTAAGGTCTACCCCAGCTTTTAGCACTGATTTCCCATTCTGTATCTGTACTTTGCATTGACAGTACCCTTTTAACATAACAGGAATGAGCAATGTATGCTGTAGGTACCTTCCACGGAGAGATCTTCCATGATTCTCCTCAACTGGATTCCTACAGCAGAACTTTTACAACTATCTGCTGGTAGAAAAGTTGAACAGGGCTCTTCCCATCAGTTTCACCTTCAATAGATTAGTTTCACATTCAGTACTGCAGCTCTATTTTTGTGCCTCAAAATTCTGCACAGTCAACACTTCCATGAGGTGATGACCCTATATTCCATTTATCAGAAATCATTAATAAGGAACTGACAAGGAAAGTTCATAGGTTCATGCAGGAAGCACTAATATAAATGCCTCCCTGCACTGCTGACAAGGCACAAAGTACTTAGGACAGATGCAAGTATGTTTTGGTGGTTGTATTTCATCAGATTCCTCCTAGTTCAGCTAAAAACCCACAAACATATTCCTACAGTATATTTAGGCACGTCTGTAACATGATCCATGCACAGTAAGGAAAAAAAAAAAAAACAAAACAAAACAAAGCAAAAAAAAACAAAAAAACTGCAAAAACCCCCTGCTTTCTATCTTCAACTTTTGCTTGATTCCACCACAATGCCAAGGAGCCTAGGTTGGTTTCTGGAGTTTTTTTAACCCCCTCAGCTATTTCTTACATGTATGGAATATAATGCATAATGACACATAACTAATGAGAAGAAGTGGTCTTTTTAAGCACCATAGGAAAAAAAAAGGCTATTTCATATATTAAGGTTCAAGGAATAGAAGAGAAACAAAAATAGTTGCACTCTATTTACAGAAATTAACATCATATAACACCATGAACAGACATCATCCTTTACATTTGTACACAGCAACCAGTTGGTGGTGGGTTTTTTTTGTTTCAATCGGAGAGCCATGGGTTTCAATGGGATTTTAGTCACACGCACATTAAATACCCCTGTAATATGATGTGTACAAGCCTGAAAGCCAACACTAAGAAGAAAGGTCTAGTACAAAGGGACTCCTGAGTTTGGTCTGTGCACAAAGCCAGCAAAAACTGCTGGAAGTAAAAATAGCACCCACACACGGGCTATGTAAACCACTTTTGCTCTGTTTCAGAAGGATAAAGAGTTCAGTCACAACAAGATGCAAACTTGCGCCTAGGTTTTTCAAAAGAAAAAGCCAAATTTAACACGTCAGTTCAACTGAATATTTTTACTACTGTCTGAAGGAAAACCTAGCCACCAAGATTACTCGTGCTATGTAGAGTTGAAAAAAGACAGTGTATGTGAGTGCACCGAATTTTAACAAGGAAAAAGTAAGGCTGTTTAAGTCTGGGTATGAACAGAGCAACTTTGATTCAGGTACAAACAAAGGTGCTTTTGAAAAATCTCCTGGCTAGCGAATTCAGTTTCTTGGATTCCAAGTTAGTAAGAGTCCACACAGTTTTAAGATGTAGCTTCCAGGTAACACTTCCTGTGTCAAACTCTACCAACCACAACTCACAAAGGCTTCTGAGTTGTCCAAAGTTTAAAGAACAAACATGGGGAAAAAAGCCCGTGGGTCCTCAAGTCCGAAGTCGAGCATGCCTCCCACTCACTCTGCATCTGTGGAGCCGCAGTGCCTCGCTGGAATCCCTCTGATGGAGTTTCCCTGGCAAAACCTGCAAGTGCCACCTGGAGAGGCACACTGACAGGTACCACCTCAAGGTCTCAAAAGCATATTGAATTTAAAGCGAATTCACCTTTGACAATAATACCAAAAATACAGTATGCATAGAACTCTGACTATATGCTTCAAGTGAGAAGCAAAACACTGACAACTGTGCGCGACCTAGACTGAGACACAGAAAAGGCTTATTCGCCTCTCCTGCTTTGCACAACGGAGTTTCCAGGAGTTGAAGGCAGAAACGGGAACGCGGTTATCTGCTGGAGGGTTTTGGGTTTCCCATGTACGGAGCAGATAGTATCTACCGAAAGGGGAAAAAAGGGGAGGGCTGAATACCCTCCAAGGTCTCGTAATTCCGATGACGTGCACGTTAATCACAATACACACTCATGTCCTGCGACTCTGGCACCAACCCCGCTGCCCTCCAACAGGACCTGTCCTCCCGCACGACGCGGATCTCCAAGTTTGCTCGTGAAAGCTCATTTCCCATCGAACTCCGGGGAAACGCTAACCCGAAACTCCGGTTCTTCCTTTAACTCCAAGGGCTGCTACAACAGACCGACGGCCCCAGGAGCCTCTCACCGCCGCCTCGGTGCGGGCGCTGCACCGGGGAGCTCGGCGGGCACCTGCCGGGGCAGCTCACCTGGCCCCCGCCCCCGTTCCCGCTCACCTTGGGCAGCTCGCGGAGCTGGTTGGCGTCCAGCAGGAGCTCCTCCAGGCTGCGGCTGTAGCGGTAGATCTCCTCGGGCACGGCGGCCAGCGAGCAGTGCCGCTTGTCGATGGACTCCACATGGCGGTTGCACCGCCACAGGGGGATGCAGTGGAACATCGCCCCGCCGCCGGGGGCCGGGGGCCGCGGGGCGGGGGCCGCCGCTCACCGCCGCCCCCTCCTCGCGGCCGGCCGCG